>BDMV01000004.1:37997934-38206096 GCA_008326285.1 Oryza officinalis
ACTTCATCGGCTATGCTATGAATATATATAATCTCTCTCTTGAGGTGTTTTTAGACATAAGTGATTTATACTGTCTCGGCGCCCTGTCCGATCTATCCCAATCACTTGGTTTAAATATATTTTGAGATTTAGATTATGTATCATTGATATCTACAGCCGATCGAGTATGTCTAACTTTCGTTTCACTTTATCAAGTCATTGCCGATCTAATGCATATTATCATCAGCCGATTGTCTCTTTGTCAAGTGTCAGAATCTACATTGAACACGTAGCCGATAGCTCAAAACACTATCGTTATCGGCTGTTATCAGGATCGGCTGGAATTACTACATCGGCTATGTTGGCCGATCGGTTCTTTGATCTGTCGTTTGTATATCTTGTCAGTTGCAGGATCAAACTGACTGGCACGCCTGCATCTCACCAAGATTTGGACCTGCACTGGAGCTAAGCAGATCTCCCAGGCCAGTGTGTGTTTTTTGCATTAACAGAGGTCTGACGGCGGCTTCCTCGGGCACCCTCGTCATCAACCACTACGGATCTGGCCGATGGGGAAGCTCCCATCAGAGGTGACGGAGGCTTGTGTCTAGCTTGGATATGGAAGGCACAGCTGTGACTATATATGGGGAGGAATTGGCAGGTAGGTAGGGCCGGTGGAGGCGGTCCGTCGACCGGTGAGTGGCGTAGCTTCTGTAGGATCGAAACAGATTGAACAAACCTACCAGAGGGGGGTGAATGGTAGGTATGACCAAAAACCAAAACTTTAAGCGGAAATTAAAGTTACCTCTGGAAACCAATCTAGAAAAACGAAATCAATCTCAAGAACAAGATCAACCAACCGTTGTCAAAGTAGCCGCCGCTGCTGTAAAAACGCCACCGGTCTGACCGAAGCTCTGCCGCCGGTCTGACCGTCCAGCGCCGCCGGTCTGACCGCCTGTAGTACTTCGGTCTGACCGTCAAGATCCAGAACAACACCGGTAGAAAAACACTTGAAGATGTAGATCAAATCTCACGGCTTTATTGCATCAACTAGTGTTTACAAAGTGCAACCACAGCACTCCTCTCCACAAATTCGACCAATCTTGAAACCCTAACTCAAAGCTCTAAAAAGCTTGATCTAAAACTCGATATATTCCACCAAATCCATCTATAGGAGGCACACCCTCCCTCTCTATTTATACCTTCAACGTGGCTTCCCCAAGCCACGAATCCTACTCATACAAGAAGTCATAATCCCATAGGAAACCTCTCATACAAGCAACAAACTCAACACTATCCAAATTTGGACTCCTATCAAATTTGACTCCGCTTTCCATACGCATACAACACCACGTGTACGCCATATGGAAACCTTCACCTCCACATGCATTGTTCTCTAGCCTGAGCATCCCGCGTGATATCCTCGACCGTCTGGACCTCAACTTCTCCCAAGCCTAGTCCCGATCCATCACCGGCTATACTCCCATGACCTCAAGCAACACCTGCACGTGAACAACAAAGAAACTCCATATCCGAGTGCAAGTTATCCCCAACTTGACTCACATTAGCATAACACTAGTATCCACACGTATAGAAACCAACTCAAAGTCAAATCCACGAAGAAAACATCCAAATCCGAATCCGACATGAAATCAGCCGCCTCTGTCGGTCAGACCGCGTGACGGCCGGTCTGACCGCTCGTATACCTCCGGTCTGACTGGCCGCCTCAGCCCGGTCTGACCGGTAACAACCTGTCAACACTATTCACCGTCTGAAAACACAACTCCGTATTTTCACAAACACTTGCCTTTGACAATTGTTCATCACCAAAATCATCACATGACCCAACAGCTTCGATCGATCGATGTCTCAGCGTGGTGCGCTAGGCGTGAAGGGCAAGCCAATGTGTTGATCCATATGTGCTACATCTATGTTGAGTCTAAGGTGGCTATGGGACCCAGACAGTGTAATGCGACGTTTAGAAACCGCTCACAGAGAAGTTGATCAAGGAGTCTAACCAGGAGCCATAACTATAAATTATTTTTATAGATAATTAACTATTCATGCTGTAATTCATAATTTATACGATATTTTTGGCTTATTTTTGACGCAACTTGATCATCCACTCTACTTTTATTATGGAGATGGATCTTATCGATGTTGCATCTTTACAATGATAAGCTACCTCATGTGATTGTCATTATTGTTATAAAAAACTGAGATAACATATGGTTTAATATGTTTATCTTTACCCGTTGTAAATCACGGATATTTTTGCTAGTAAGAAATAAATCGATAAAAGATCTTATCTATGACTCATATATGCCGACGTCTACGCTAATTCACCTTTATCACCATGCATCAGTTTTCATCAGCCGAAGAAACACAACAAAGAAAGCAAACTCCTGCACAGCGCTTGGCTTCTTGTCTCCTCGGTACAACTCCCGCGCAACGTGAACACAAGAAGCAGCAGCCACAAACAGAAACAGCCTTAGCCACAAGTAGCAGCCTCGCCAACCTTGCATGCATGCAACATCTCCTCCATGTACTAAGTAATTTGTACGCATCGCCTCCTTAATTAATCCATTGCTAATTCCTGCATGATTTCTGAGCAAATCGCTAGACAATTACACCAATTATTTTAAATAATTTGACCTGCCTAAACGATCTAACCATAAGCCAAATTAGGCCACGAACAGAATCTATAGCCTAGCTGCCAATAATTGATGAACATTCATTGCTGAGTCTCCCAATAATTGGTGAACATTTAGTCTGTTTGTTGTTTTGTTCGGCTAGTACCACTGTACCAGTACCCAAAATTTATTTGTTGTAGCACAACAGAATCGAGTCTCTCTCCTTGATTATAAGTACAAGTTAAATTAGCAAAAGTTCCTAATTTGATATTTTTCAAATAGTATGTACAGTAAGACGTTTTTAAGGATATCAGATACTCCCTTCCTTTATAGGAAATCTGACACACCTATTATAGAAAAAAAATAGTAACACCGCTAAACTTGGTCAAACTTAAATATTGCAATGGATGGGCGTCCAATATGCAATTTGTCCAATACCATTATTATTGTACATTGCTAGTAGACACAGTTGAAGGAACCCTATAGCAAAACCATATTGTTAGAGTATGAAACTCCTCTAGCAGGAAAGTGTATACTCCTCCTTGAGATTCGGCTAGGGAACAAGTTTAAGCCCGAGTTCAAATCGCGAGCAAAAAATGAATACCAGGGATTATACTGGTTCGAGCCACATAGATACGTAATACCCTACTCCTGTGTGTGGACTAAGGATGGATGATGGAATCGGGTTACAGTATGAGGAGCTGAGAATCTAAGGGCGTATGCTAACTTGCTGGAAAGTGAACCCTTTTTTTCAAGCAGCATGGATCCTCCTTTTATTCATAAAGGGAAGTCTACACTGTCGATACATGCATGTAGGAGTGGGACCTATGCCACTAAATTTATCATGCTCGGAGTTGCATGTTGAGTAGGATATTATGCATATTCTGAATCAGTAAAATGGCTCTCAATTACTAATGGAGGCGTGGGTGGAGTCAGGGATAGGGGTGGATGGGGCACATGGATGTGGGCAGCGATGTGGTCGTGGACGACGGATGCAGGCAGGTGTCGCTGAGCGGGAGAGATCGGTGGCCGACGTCAGGGGAGATTAACAGCCGGCCGGAGCTTCTCCAGATCGGTGGCGGTGCGGAGGAGACCGTTGAGGCGGGTGTCGCTGCGTTTAGTCAGGGAAGATCGGCAGTCGGGCATAGCTCTGTCAGATCGGAGGCGGCACAGATAGATGGCAGCGAGGATGGAACTCTGGTAGATCAGTGGTGGCGAGGATCGGTGGTTCTAGGGTTTTGGAGTTGGGGTGGGCGCAGTGTGGGGGGAACGAAATATCTATGATGGCTAAGAGCGGCGACAGGCAGAGGAATGGGGCATGGGAAAGGGAAGGGGCGCTAGGGAGGGTAGAGAGGCGGTGACGCTTGTAGTGACGGTGCAAAAAGGTGGTGGTGGTGGAGGAATGGGGCGTGGGGAAGGAAGAGGGCGCTGGGGAGGGTGGAGCGTCGACGGCATAGAGAGGTTGCAGCGGCAGAGGAGGCGCTTGGGATATAGGAGATACAACGGTGATGATTTGGGCGTGGGGAGGGAGGAAAGCGTGGTAGATGTCACTGGAGCGTTGAATCAGCAGGTGAATGTGTACGAGAGATGTCAGCCATTGGATAAGATGGATTCACCATCACCACTACGCTTTTTTAAGTAGTAATAAAAATAATATATATAGAAATATTAACAAATATATGATTTTTTTCAAGTACATATAGTCTTCATATTTTTAAAATAAATATTTTAGACATTATTTATAGTCAAATATTTTAAAGTTTGACACAAGTCTTATCTAAAACAATAAGTATTATCGACTTGAAAGAAGTAATTATTATGGCTTGTAATCAGCTGTAGAGAGAGGACATAGAGAGGGAATTTTTTTAAGGCAATTCAAACGGAAATAGAGAGGTCCAAATTTAGACGATCTTTTGGGGATGCGGAACTAGATCATCTGAGATAGCGGTTTCTACATCCTACTGCATTCGATCGGCATCGGACGGCAAAAAACGAACGATGCCTGAGCTCTCACTGTCACGCATCAATTCCGCAACAAGACAATAAGCCAACGATGTATTCGCTATTCGGTATTCCCAGCTTGCTCACCCATTTGCCAGTGTGGATCAACGTAGCCAATCACTCAATCCAGCTTCCAGCCAAAACGTAGTACTAGTGCTGAGCCCCAGGCCTCGTCATGTCTGCAGTGAGTATTGTCGACGTCAGCTATGTCGCTGTGCCGGCGACGGCCGTGGTGCCGCCGGAGCCGATCAAGCTCACGGCGATGGAAGCGCTGTGGCTCCCTTTCCCGGTGCTGCAACACGTCCTGTTCTACGAGGTCGCCGGCTTGCCGCCGTTCGATAGCGTTGTCCGGTCCCTCCGGTCCTCCCTCGGCGCCACGCTGGCGAGCTTCGCACCGCTCGCCGGCAAGCTCGTCTACCTTGAGGACACCGGCGACGTCGCCATCGCTTGCTCTGCATCGGACGGGGTCAAGTTCGTCGCCGCGGTGTCTGACGCCGACGTCCGCCACCTGGCCGGAGACGAGCTGCATGACCTGGTGACGTTTGAGAAGCTTGTGCCGGAGCTCGATATGAGCAAGCTGCCGACGTCGGTGCTGGCCGTGCAGGCCACGCGTCTGGAGGGAGGGCTGGCGGTCGGCGTCACAGTGCATCACGGCGTCGCCGATGGGAAGTCTCTCTGGATGTTCGTGGAGGCGTGGGCAGCGGCGTGCAGCGGCGAGACGCCGGTCGCGACACCGTGCTTCGACCGCTCTGCTATCAAGCTGCATCTTGGCGAGGAGATCGCCCGGAGCGTCTTGCGTAAGTACGCGCCGAAATTGCCTCAGGTATGTTATCTTCGCGCCATATTTTTCCCGGTGAACTAGCCAGGGCAGCGGTGCAGTGCACGAGGTAGCTTAAGATTTAAGAACACGTCGACCACCATTTGCGTCGCAGGTAGCCGAGCTGGAAATTTTCGTAGAAGAACGGGATCGGTTCACCCGCCGGACGTTCACCGTGGACGCGGAGCAACTCGAACGCCTGAAGCAGCGCATCGCCCGCGACGGCGAAGCCCACCGCGCGCCACTGCGTCGGCCTCCGTCCACTTTCGTCGCCGTCGTCGCGATGGCCTGGACGTGCTTCGCCCGATGCAAGACCACCGCCGCGGACGACGGAGAAGTGTTCGTTGTGTTCATGGCCGACGTCCGCGAGCGCCTCGACCCTCCCATCGACGCGGGATACTTCGGCACTTGCCTGACCGTGTGCGTCGCGAGGCTCCCGGTGCGCGACATCCACGGGGACGGCGCGCTGGCGGCTGCCGCGTCGGCGATCCAGGAGGAGATCATCAGGATGGCGGAAGACCCGCTCGCCGGGTGGGATTTCATGAGGCTGATGGAGACGCTGGTCCCCGTCAGGGAAAGGGTGATGAACGTGTCTGGCTCGGCGGGGTTCCGGCCGTACGACGTCGCCGACTTTGGTTGGGGGAAGCCGAGGCGGACGGAGCCGATCAGGATGAACCACGACGGGCAGGTGGCTGTGGTCCGCGCCAAGGACGGCCGCGGGGTGCAGGTCTCGGTCTCCTTGCTCCGATCTGCACACATGCAAGGTTTCAAGTCACGATTGCTCGAGTTATTGGGATGACAGATACATTCGATCAACTCAACTTTTTCGCTAGCTGCTACATTGAACCATTGGCAGAATTTCTGTATCCATCTATATACGTGTGATCTTTATGAGCTTTGTATGGTTGACATTGGAGGTGTCCAGCTTATATCGGTGAAATTGAAATTTTTAATTTCGTGTTTTTTTTATCTTGTTGAGAACATATTGCTATATATGCTTGTGGTAGAAATACTCTATCTAGGGTGATAGAATTCTTAGTAAAAAAGACAACTTTTTTTAAGATAGTGAATAGAAATCTGGCCTCTATATCCACAAATAGATATACACAACTAAAGGTTACACGAGTGGTTACACTCTAAATCTCATAACCAAGAAACATAACCAAATGAACAACTAAACGTTTCTTCCCCACTTTAAACTTTAAGGAGATGTGGGGCTAGCATGCCCTTCTGCAACCACACCCTCTCACTATCGCTGCATCAACCACAAAAGCTACTTTGATCCGTCGTTGAGAAAAAGAAGGGGACAACACTAGTCCACCAACCACCTTGCAGTTGCCAAGCAAAAAACTCATGTCTTTTGAGCAACCTACTCATTCACAAATTTCGTAAAAGGGTTAATGTTGTAGTACATTTTTACTGGCGCAGTATAATAATGAGATAATCTCATGTTTGTTAATGTCGTAGTATAATATTTTCTTCGTCCTAAAATATTGTAACTTAGGATGAGATGTAACCCATATTAAAACAATAAATCTAAACAGAAGTTCGTCCATATTTGTTGTTTCAGGATGGGTCAAATTATATCCTAGGTTGTAGTAATATTTTGGAACGAAGATAGTAACCAATAAACGTCTTTTTTCCCAGTGAATAAAAGGGCAAACTACTGTAGTTCTTAAAAAAAGGGAAATGCTAAACACCGGTTTCTTGTTTGGACTCGGTCGAGACGGGACATTTTTTTAGGGATCACCCGATATCACCAGCGCTAGGTATCCGAGTCCCAACAGCGTTGCCTGTCCTTGCGCACGAGGTCAGTGCGGGAGAGGTGCCCGAGCATGGCGCGCGAGATCTCGCCACCGTCGGCGGCGACGGCGCCCACTCACGGCTCCACCTCTTCAGTGTCGCCGCTTGTGCGCACAAGGTCAGTGCGGGAGAGGGGCGCGAGCATGGCGCGTGAGATCTCCCCTGCGGCGGCGCCCGCGACCGCCGGCGCGTTTTCTTCGGACGGCGGTCTTCATCAACAACAGGTTCTTCATGTTCCCATTTCTCTCATTCCTCTTTTTTTCATCCAAGCCATATACATCGATTTCCTGATTTCAATTCTTTCCTCTCTTCATTTTTGCAATTTTTCTAGGATTCGTTGAATCCCCAACCTGTAGATGGGGCTCCTCATATCTCATCCAAATTGAAATCGAAGTAAGCTAATACTCTCATTTTTTGCGTGTATTTGTTCATTCACAGGGGGGTGTTTGCAGCAGAGGGGGGATGTGTGTATATGCTGAATCATACGATACTTGCAGCAAAATGTTCAAATCATTTGGATTTTTGCTTTAAAATGATATTTTCTTTGTTCTTTCACCTTTTCAATAATTTCTTGTTACATCTGCACACACAGAGTTGAAATGGCATTGCCATGTGCTTCAAGTGAATTAGATTTCATGCATGTTCCAAAGAAGACGAGGTGCTCTCCAAGGTTGAACAAGGGCTCAGCTCCACCCCCACTGGATAAATCTAACACAGCTCATTCCAGGAAGAACAAATGTGAAGTAAAACCCACTGTTAATCTGTCACGCCCCAAACTAGCCCCGAGCGGCGGCCAGAGTAAGGCGATCCAAATTAACCTGTAAACTTGTACCAGTCCCAGGAAACAGTGCTGGTATAACAGGAAGATTGAATATCACAGCGACAGGGGTCTCTTTATTAAAAGTAGAGTTACAACCAAGGTTGGAACTACGGACAGACCCCGAGTTCACAACTGCATTACAAAAAGGCGGAAGCGAAGACTAGCCCAAAGCCACAAGCATGACTTGGGAACTAGGCCGAAACCCTACTATAGCTCGTAGTTCGCTTGCTCCTGGAAGAACTCCTCTTCAGCAAGGTCCACCTCTTCGTCTTCGAGAACTGGGGGGTTATTTATATAGAGCAAAGGTGAGTAGGGGAGTACTCAGCAAGCCAAGGGAAAGTAAGGCTATGTTCAGCACAGCGTTTTCCCAGCGCTACAGTGTTTTACCCTCGCGCACGCTTTTCAAACTACTACACGGTGTACTTTTTTGCAAAAAGTTTCTATACAAAAGTTGCTTAAAAAATCAAATTAATCCATTTTTTAAAAAAAATTAGCTAATACTTAATTAATCACGCGCTAATGGATCGTTCCGTTTTCCTTGTTACTGTAGCGCGCTGGGAGAACGAGCTGCCGAACACAGACTAAGTGTTTGATGCAAGCTTCAAAGGAGAGCCAGTTATTTTCGCATTCGATTTTAGTTTAAGACTTTCGGAAATGACTAAGTGAGTGCTTCTCAACGACACGGACGAGAAAGTGCGTCTCATCCGGCCAATTTTGTCGGCACGAAAGGCTCCCTGCCAATCGTTTTTCCGAAACCGGATGTTACCGACAACCACAAGTCAAACACTGAAGGGATTTTCTTACACCCACAGCAGTTCACAAAGTAGTCAACAAAGCTACGCTAAGGAATCACCTCACATCCTCCCATGACCGTGGGCACGGCTGTTCGAACAGGTTGTTAACCCCAGCAGAGGGGGTACACTTTACCCACACGACGTTACTAACCCGAGTCACCCATGTCTGGCGACTTTGAGGTTTTCACGACAAGGCATTTCGAAAGCCGACTTAGGGTCACCTTATGCCAACGGGAGGGGTCCCACGGACCAACACCAGGTTAGGTCCCAGACCATACTGTGCCAGGAAGCCCAGGGGTTCTCCCTGACACCACCCCGGCGAATCCACTTGTCCCTTGGCATCAAGATTTCCCTGGCCTAGCTAATTACTCAACCAGGGGTGTCCCATTCACCCATGTGGTCATACTTGTTATATGCTCGGATGTAATTCCCAAGGAATCGGTCCTTAAGGCGAGAACGGGCAGACCGCGTTGTAGGGCCTGCCGGTTGTAATGCAAACCGCGGCCAAGTGTCGTGTGTAACCTAGAGGATGCATAATTTGCAAAATGAAAATACTTAATTTCAAATTATTGGTTCAATTGATCAAAGGTGACTTGCCTTGCTCGAGATCTTGAGCTTCTTCCTCGAAATCCACGCACTGCGAGTCTTCTGGCTCCGAAGCTACACGCGAAACGAGGCGACTTCAACACAACGATCAAAAGGAAGCCCTATTAAAGACCTCTAAGCATGCCAATAGATAGATCTCGATTTTTGAGGAATTTTGGAAGTTGAACGGAGTCAATCGGATGAACGGTTGAGAAGATATGAATTTTCTAAGATTAATTGATTTTCTGTCTAAAAGAAAAAAATTATTAAATCCCTTGGAAAAAGAAAAAGAAGGAGGGACGTAAATTGGACTTTGTTTTGGATGGATGGGTACGGCCCAATGGATTGGCGGGGGCGCGGCCGAATGGATGGGCCGACGCGCGAAAGAAGCGGCCCACGAACGCGGCGCCGCGCGAGCAGAGGCCGAGCAGGCCGGGGGAGTGGAGGCCGAGTGGGCTGGGACTAGAGGCGGCCCACGCGGGCGAAGCAGCCGCGGGAAGGGAGGCCGAGTGGGCCGAGCGAGGACGTAGCCCACAGGCGGATGCGCGCGGGGCAGGCCAATGGGCCAGGAGGCCTTGACCGGTCTCCCGAGGGACCCGGGGCTGGCGGACGTGGCGTCCACGTCGGCAGACGGGAGGAGGAAGAAGCGCCGGCCTCCATCCGAGGGCGGGCGGCGGCGGTGTGCTTTGGGACGGCGCGGCGTGAGTCCGGCGAGAGGGAGGGCATCGGAAAAAAGGGGCCGACGAGAGAAGACGAGCTGTCACGCCCCAAACTAGCCCCGGACGGCGGCCAGTGTAAGGCGATCCAAATTAACCTGTATACCTGTACCAGTCCCAGAAAACAGTGCTGGTACAACAGGAAGATTGAATATCACAACAACAGAGGTCTCTTTATTAAGAGTAGAATTACAACCAAGGTTGGAACTGCGGACAAGCCCGAGTTTGCAACTGCATTACAAAAAGGCGGAAGCGGAGACTAGCCCAAAGCCACAAGCATGACTTGGGAGTTAAGCCGAAACCCTACTACAGCTCGTAGTTCGCTTGCTCCTAGAAGAACTCCTCTTCAGCAGGGTCCACTTCTTCATCTTCGAGAACTGGGGGATGTTTATTTATATAGAGCAAGGGTGAGTACGGAAGTACTCAGCAAGTCAAGGGAAATTAAGTGTTTAATGCGAGCTTCAAAGGAGAGCTAGTTATTTTCGCATTCGAATTTTAGTTTAAGACTTTCAGAAGAACTAGGTGAGTGCTTCTCAACGACACGGATGAGAAAGTGCGTCTCGTCCGGCCGGAGCAGTGAAATGTATGGATTGATTCTGTCACCACGAAAGGCTTCCTGCCAATCGTTTATCGAAACCGGCTGCACCAACAGCCACAAGTCAAGCACTGAACAGATTCTCTTACACCAACAGCAATTCACAAAGTAGTAAACAAAACTATGCTAAGGAATCACCTCACATCCGCCCATGACCGTGGGCACGGCTGTTCAAACAGTTTGTCAACCTCTGCAGAGGGGGTACACTTTACCCACATGACGTTACTAACCCGAGTCACCCAGCCCGTGCATCACAGCCACGTCTGGTGACCTTGAGGCTTTCACAATAAGGCATTTCGAAAGCCGACTCAGAGTCATCTTATGCCAACGGGAGGGGTCCCACAGACCAACACCAGGTTAGGTCCCAGACCATACTGTGCCAGGAAGCCCAGGGGTCCTCCCCGACACCACCCCGGCGAATCCACTTGTCCCTTGGCATCAAGATTTCCCTGGCCTAGCTAGTTACTCAGCCAGGGGTGTCCCATTCACCCATGTGGTCGTACTTGTCATATGCTCGGATGTAATTTCCAAGGAATCGGTCCTTAAGGCAAGAACGGGCAGATCGTACCTCCAATACGTCTCCCGCACCACGAGTTTTGGAAACTCAACTTATTTTCAAGGCACCGACCCAAGTGTCGAGTTTTTCCAAGGATTTTGTAAACTCAAGTTTTACCCAGTTGATCATTTTAAATTTTGAAGGGAGTCTCGATATTCGTACGTGGGGTACAGATACCGAGACCTAACCTGAAGGGCGACAAGGGGGAGTTAGGTTATTCAACAATCAAGGTGGTCAAATACAGCAAGTGGGTAGGGCCTGCCGGGTGAATTGCAAACCGCGACTAAAGTGTCAAGTGTAACCTAGAGAATGCAATATTTGCGAAATGAAAATACTTAATTTCAAATTATGGGTTCAATTGATCAAAGGTGACTTGCCTTGCTCGAGATCTTGAGCTTCCTCTTCGAAATCCACGCACTGCGGGTCTTCCGGCTCTACACGCGAAATGAGGCAACTCAACATAACAGTAAAATGAAGCCCTATTAATGACCACTAAGTGTGCCATTGGATAGATCTCGATTTTTGAGGAATTTTGGAAGTTGAACGGAGTCAATCGGATGAATGGTTGACGAGATATGAATTTTCTAAGATTAAATGATTTTCTGTCTAAAGGAAAAGGAATTATTAATTCCCTTAAAAAAAGAAAGAGAAAGAGGGATTTGAATTGGACTTTTATTGAGATGGGTTCGGCCCAAGGCCGATTCGGACGCGGCCGGGCAACACGGGCCGACGCGCGGGAGGGTTGGC
The DNA here is from genome assembly GCA_008326285.1 of Oryza officinalis. Taxonomy (NCBI): domain Eukaryota; kingdom Viridiplantae; phylum Streptophyta; class Magnoliopsida; order Poales; family Poaceae; genus Oryza; species Oryza officinalis. Next base: position 38,009,978 of record BDMV01000004.1, read on the forward strand.
CCAAGGCCGAGAGAGGGAGGCCGATGGGCCGGAGGCCGAGTGGCGCGGCCCAACAAGCAAGCGCGGGCGCGGCCGAGCAAGCGGGCCGGCGCGCGGGAAAGACGGCCCAAGGCCGGGTGGAGCGCGCGAGGTGGAGAGAGAAAGCTGACCAGGCCGACGACCGAGTGGACCGAGGCCTGGTCCAGCCTCCCGAGTGACTCGGGGCCGACCGGCCTCCCGAGTGACTCGGGGTCGATTGGGCCGGAGAGGAGAGGAGGCCGAGTGGGCCGAGGCGGGGGCGCAGCCCACGCGAGCGGACGGACCGGTGGACCGACGTCCACTGTGAGGCGCTAGGGCGGGACCCGCCCGTCAGCAGGCGCTAGGGCGGGACCCGCCCGTCAGCGGCTCGGTCCATGAGGACTAGGCGCACGAAGGGAGAGAGGCAATCGGCGCTCGCGTGGCGCCGACGTGGCTGCCACGGAGGCCGACGGGAGGAGGACAAAGGGGAGGCGCCGAGATCAACGGCGGGCGACGGAGGAGGAGCTCGGGACGGCGCGACGCGAGCTCGACGAAGGGGGAGCGAGGGGAAGCGAGCCAACGGCTCGGATTGGAGCGAGGAGGCGCGACGGCGGCCGGCGACAATGCGAGGTGGCGGTGGGCACGGCGGCGCGAGGAGGGAGCGGAGAAGAAGGCGGCGCCCACGGCGGTGCCCGGAGATGGTCTCGCGACGCTATCTAGTGTCCTAGGCCAAGGAAGACAAAGGGAGACGAAGGGGAAAGAGGGAGTTACCGCGAGAGGGGAGCTCGCTGGGGATGGAGGGGCCGACGGTGCGCGGGCGGCACGACACGGCTCCGGGCCGAGGGAGAGGGAAGGAGGCGCCCGGAGTTTCTTTCGAGCGTCCTCGGGCTCCGGTGGCGAGCGGCGGTGGCGAGCGGCGGACGGCAAAGGTGTTCGACGGCGGAAGGGGCGTGGCCGAGAGGAAGGAGGAGTGGATTTAAAGGAGTGGCTAGGTCGGTTGGGCGAGGCGGTTCGGGGCAATGTGAAGAGGGGGCAAGGCGGAGAGGGGACCGGCGCTAGCAGCCGAACAGTGGCAGCCGGTGACGTCGGCGACGGTCGAGGAAAAAGCAAAAGGGGAGGGAGGAAAGGGGGCCGGTCCACTTGCCGAAACGGGCAAGAAAACGCGGAGGGAGAGAGAGAGAACAGGAGAGCGCTGCTCTCCCCTTGGCAGCACGCGCGCAGAGCGGCGGGGCCGGGAAGGGCGTCAGCGGGGAGCCGTCGGGAGGGAGAGGGAGAGAGAAAAGAGAGAACGGGAGGGCGAGAGACCGAGGAAGAGAGAGACAGCGCTGTCTCTCTCTCGCGCGGGGCGTGCGGCGCACGTGCGCGCACGTGCCCGGCGCGGTCGGCCGCGCGGACTGGGCCAGGCGGCGCGACCCAGCGGGGGGGGAAGGGGTGGGCCGAGCGAGCGGCCCGGGAAGGAGAGGGGAAGCAGGGAAAAAGGATGGGCCGGTCGGCGGCCCGGGAGGGAGAGGGAGAGAGGGGGAGCGGGCCGAAGGAGAAACAGCCCAGGAAAAGGGGGAGGCAAAACGGACTTTGGCAGAGAGGGAGCTTGGGAGGGTTTAGGGTTCGGATTCGAAATCCGACTTCACGATTTTCTTCGGGATTGAGCTGAGAGGGGAAACACGAGATCCAGGGCACACGACAAGACACAATCGAAGAGCAAAACTTTCGCAAATAGAGTTTTTAGGAAATAAGTTTTCCCGCTAACGCCACAACGAAACGGGCGTTACACGAGCCAACGGCTCGGATTTGCCGGAGAGGGACCGGTGGCGGCGGATTGCGGCGGTGCACGTCGCCGGCGGCAGAAGAGTGGAAATTCGCCGGAGAGGTTAGGAGCCGATTCGTCGGAGGAGGAGCGTCCACCTAGGGTCACGAGCTCGTCCCGAGTGACGGAAGAGGCGGCGCGGCGCCGGAGAACGCGAGCGACGGCGCAGGGAGCTCGGCACCGAGCAACGGCGAAGCAGCGAGCGAGGACGGCCACGACGGCGCTAACGGCTGCTCTACTACGTCTACGAGCACGGGAGGACGGCGGTGAGATAGCTAGTGGCCTAGAGAGGGACGACAACGGAGAGGGAGAGGGGGAATACCGTGACGAGGAGGGCGCCGGAGAAGGGGGACCGACGACGTGGGGAAGAAGAACGGCGCCCGGAGTTCCTTCGCGCGTCCTCGTGCGGCGATCGGCGGCAAGGCACGGCGGTGGAGGAACACGACGGGCGGCGGTCTTGAGGGAGGTGCTCGGCGGGGGAACAAATGGCGGCCGAGAGGGGGGAGAAGGCACGGGATTTAAAGGGCGGCAAGGCGGTGGAGCGCGAAGGTGGTTCGGGGAGGCGGTGGAGACGCACAGAGAGAGCTGGCGCTCTCCGGCGCTAGTGGCCAAACGGCGGCAGCGGTGACGTCGGCGCCGGTCGGGAACAAGGAAAAGGAGGGGAAGGAAAAGGCGGCCGGTCTCCTTGCCCAAATGGGAAGGGAAACACGGAGAGAGAGCGAGAGGGAGGAGCCACGACTCTCTTCCTTGGCAGCACGCGTGCAGAGCGGCGGGACCGTGCGGAGGTGGTGTCGGCGGTGACGGGTGGCGGTGTGGCGCGGAGCGGTGACAAGGCGGTGTCGGCGCCAGGGATGACGGCGGCGTCGTCCGGGCGGTCGGCCACGACGCGCGGTGGGCACGGGAGCCAACTTCGGGGGTGAAAAAACGGAGGGCGCCGGCGGGAAATCAAGAGAGAGAGAGAGACGAGCGAGCGGGAGAGAGAGAGAGAGAACTAGAGAGAGAGACTGCTCTCTCTCTCGAGCGGGCGCGTGCGCGCGACACACGCGTGGCGCACGTGCCTGGCACGCGGGCCGACGCGCATCGGGCCGTGGCGGCGCGGCCCAGTAGAGGGAAAGGAGAAAGGAGGCCGAGGGAGAGAGGGCAGGGAGAATGGGCCGAGCGGAAAACGGCCCAAGAAACTGAGGGAGGTGAAGTAGACTTTGGCAGAGATTTGAATTTGGAGGGATTAGGGTTTGGATTCGAATTCCGATTTCGCGATTCTCCGGGACTGAGCAAAGAGGGGGGAAACACAAAATCCAGGGCACACAACAAGACGCAACCAAAGAGCAAAGTTTTGCAAATAGAGTTTTTAAGAAATTAGGTTTTCCCGCTAACGCCACGACGGAACGGGCGTTACATAATCACAATGGTCCTATGAAAAAATCAAAACGTGCTTGCAAAAAAGAGTTGAAACTGGACAATGAAAATGCGGTACTGCCTATAGCTGTATTCATTTCTTTCACATGTGTATTCCCCCTTAGTATGTTTCTAACACATCATGAACGACTGAATTTTTACTTGCTTGCCACATTTTTTTTACAGGCACGGGTTGAAACTTACAGATGCTACCCAAGTCGTCTCAGATCTATAGTAGCTCTTTTATCACCTGATCAGAAGGTTTTTGTGGCCGATGCTGGATTTGGTCGTTTGCTATCTATGCAGGCTTGCAATATCCCAGGGGCATGACAATGTGGCTGATCAGAAGTGTTAATTGTTCAGCTGGAACATTGAAAATTGGGGGGAAATCAATACCTATTAAGCCACTTGTGGAGAAGGTGATTGGAGCTCCCAGTGGGCCTATTCCTGTGGAGCTTTCAAGATATGTTGATCTCAGTTTGAAGAATAAAGTTTACAGTGAAAGGTAGAGGACAACCTGTACACATCACCATACCTCAGATGTTTATGGAAAAAAGAAAGGATGAGTTCACCATCTTATTCATGTTGGTCGCTTTGTGCGTTTACCTTGCTCCTATGGCGAACCTATCAGTGAATAGGGATTACCTGGGAGCTCTTATTAATGTGAAGAAAATTAGCGATATGAATTGGTGCGAGCACATAGCTGATTTCTTGATCTAAGGGATCAGTGATTTCAAAACAAACAAAAAAAAGACAATGTATATGTGCGAGGCTGCATCCATATCCTCAATGTAAGGTTTCCATGCCATTCCACTCCCTCCCCCCCCCCTACTAATTGCTTTTTTTTCTTTTTTTACGCCCATTTTTGTGTTCTAAATCCAGATTTTTTTTCTATAGGTCTTTATGGACTGTGTTGCAAGCTATTCTGCTCCACAAGACATTCCACGCATTCTATATGTAACTACCACACACCTTCTCGCAGTAAATTTACTTGCTGTCAACAAATCATCAGGCAAAATAGATTATGATTCTCTTCAGGTATCATAGTTGTATTTCTCTATGGGTAATACTCTCCTTATTAAGCACTTCAGCAAACTTATATATATGTGTGTGTGTTACTTTTTGTCAGATTAAAAAGATAGAAAACACTGTTTATTGTGATGAGACAACCTATGAAGACGGGGATAGGCAGCCCGGCAAGCCTAGCGGAGGCGTTCCTACTGTAGATGTTGATGAAGTAGATATGAAGGGGCAGGATGGGCAGACATCCCATGAATTGAACGAGAATGAGATTCTCGGAGCCAACCAAATGCGATGAGGGTTTTTTTTTTCTTATCATACTGCCTTTATGCAACCTTTATATATATATATAATATGTGAATAGGGGGTTGTCAGCTCTATGTGCATTTATATATAGGGTAATAGTATATTCCTTTTTGTCACGAAATATCTCATACAAGTACTGATTTTTAATTATGTTCCCTCCCTTGTGTTTTTCACAGCCATCCGCACTTGATAACTTGGTAACTAGGATGAATCAGAGACTAAAACACAGACGTGATGAAATCATCAGCCATTGCATGCAACAGGTTGAAGCTATTTTGGATGCATTAGACAGGAAAATAATATCTGAGTTTCACATAGAAATAGTCAAGTTGACAACTGGAAATGGCTTAGCTAGCACATCTCAACCAGTTGAAGCAAGTCGCAAAAGGGACCAAAGCGATGTAATTTTTGTAGCTGGCGCACTGCTACCCATGATGCTGAGCAGGGAGAGAGTGATAAGAAAAATAGTGGGCCAAAAGCAATTGATTCTTCTGCGTCCTAAAAGAGTGTTGCACATGATGACCAATCAATTTCCAAAAAAAAAATGTTGGCTCTCATCGTTAGCATTTTAGCAGAGGCTGTCACGGTTCGCACTTCGCAGGCTGGGGGCCTGGGGCAATGTGAGACTCAGGAGGAACGCCGATTCGAAGGCCGCGTGAACTACTTCTGATTGAGGTCCACTTAAAATTGGATGCGGTCCAAATTTAGCCCAACCAAACAGCTTGAAGTGGTGGAATTGCGATCTTGTAATTTTGTAGATATGACCCTGGCGAAATCGATTCCTCACACACGGACGCTCCGTCCTGGAATCCATGGCGCTGCGGCGTCTCGCCGGCCGCGTCCTCCTCCACCGTGTGGCATCCCTTCCACCTCCGCGCCCGCCGCTTGCGTTCCTCTCCTCCGAATCCCGCGTCCACCTCCTCCGCCGCTTCTCCACCTCCTCTTCCACCCCACCGCACTTCATGGTCCAGTACCTCGTCTCCAAATGCGGCCTCTCGCCGGCGGCGGCCGCCAAGGCGGCCCCGCGGTTCGCTCACCTCGACTCGGCGTCCAGGCCCGACGCCGCGCTCGCGTTCCTCCGGTCTCAGGGCCTCACCCGCGCGCAGGTCCGCGAGGTCGTGTCGTGGAAGCCGGCGCTGCTGCTCAGCGACGTCGACGCCACCCTCGACCCCAAGTTCCGCGCCGTCCGCGCGCTCGGCCTCCCCCGCGCCGACGCCGCGCGCCTCTTCGCCCTCTACCCGCCGGCTCTCACCTACGGCATCCACACCAACCTCCTCCCGCGCGTCCTATTCTGGATCGACTTCCTCGGGTCCGCCAAGTTACTGATGAAATGGCTCACCAAGACGTGGCTGCTCCGGTACAGCGTCGATATCCTCCTCCGCAACCTCTCCACGCTCCGAGCCCTCGGCGTCCAGGAGAGCCGCATCACCACCACGGTGCGGATGCAGCCGACGCTGATCATGCAGACCGCGGCCAAGTTCCAGAAGCTGGTCGGCCGCGTCGAGGCGTGCGGCGTCCCGCCAAGCTCCGGGATGTACATGTGGGCCTTCTTCACGCTGCACAACGTCAGCGAGAGCAGCTTCCGGGCCAAGAAGGCGGCCGTGGTGGGAGCCGCCGGTTGCACGGAGGAGGAGTTCGACGCCATGTTCCGCCGCGCGCCGTGCTTCATGTTCGTGCCCGCGGAGCTGCTGCGGCGGAAGGTGGAGTTCCTGATGGCGAAGGCCGGGTGCGACGCGAAGCACATCGTCACCAACCCCGTGCTGCTGACGCTGAGCCTCAGCAAGCGGATGGCGCCGCGGTGCCGCGTCGTTGAGATGTTGCGGTCCAGGGGCGTGGACATCGGGAAGAAGACGAAACTGGGGAGTGTGATGAGATATCCGGAGAACAAGTTCGTGGAGTGGTATATACTCAGGTACAAGGAAGAGTTGCCTGAACTCCTCGAGCTGTATCCTCCCCGACATAGTAAGGGAAGCTCGCAGACAAGGTGACATTTCTGCGTGGTGTTGTTTGGCATCCATAGGTTGAGCTTGCTGTTAAGGGTACATTATTGAACAAGTGTACAACATTCGATTCTGAAACGCCTACCCATTTCGTGCTTCACATATTGGGTCTGTAAAACATTCGTGTCTGAAATTTCTGCCCGTTCTTGTTTGGGGGAGATAGCAGGTGTGACTGACCAGTTGCATATTCCCTCCGTCCCAAGAAAATATTCCCTCCATCCCAAAAAAATCAATCTAGTATTGAATGAAATGTTTTATAATACAATAAATATAAACATTTTTAGATTCATCGTACTGAGAAACATCCTATTCAATTTAGGCCTTGTTCAGTTAATCCCTCCCATAATAGGATTGAGAAGATTTAAAGAGAATTTATTTTACACCTATTGTGATGTAAAATTATTCTTTTTTAATCCTCTCCAATCCTTTTTTTTGGCGATTAACCGAACAAGGCCTTTAAGATGGAATGTCCCCTCGCTATATCCAGGCTTTCATTCAGCTAACTACAATATGTCCAAATAATGTAGGGAGAAAGAGGTTGTGGAACGCTCATCAAACAAGCTGCTGTGTGTAGCACAGAGTAGACATAAGCAGAATAGGTCAGCTAACCTAATACTACATCAGCATGCTAAACAAATCTTATAAACAACGCATGCCTAGTGTTTCCTACTTATCTCCAAGAGTCCACAGACTACTACACGGGACACAAAAAATGACATTCCTACTTGGAAGAATGTGGAAGTCAAGCTATCCAACCTACAGTGTACGGTGCCTTCGCTGCAGACCGCTCATTGCCCTGGTGCCTTAGCCGAATGGTTATGCATATGCCTCCCGCCCACCAGGGCAAACCTCTGTTCTGCAGCTCAGAAATTATTTCGTCGTAGAGTTTGAAGCACTCCCGAGATGCAACTATATGCAGGCTCTGGAGAATTGGAGTTGATTGGGGAAGAGACGATATGGCAGCTTACTTGGCTGCATACCAATTCTGCGCACACTTGGCATCAACAGCCAGTTCAACATTCAATATGTTGGTGCCGTAGAAGGGCTTAGACATGCATTCAACCACTATTGACTTGGCCAGATCGGCAGACTCCGTAGGTCCTTCCAGTATCACTTCATCATGCACCTGAAAGACGGAGCTATCAGTTCTGACGCCTAACGGATAAAGGGTAACCAGATAATACTGCGAACCTGCATCTAGCCATTAATCATGCCTAATTGTTTTACACAAGTAATTGATGAGGATTAGGCAAAGTACTATAGCCTTTATGTGTTATACCTGCAAGAGAAGCCTCCAACCAAGTTCCTTAAGACGAGCATTCCGATCTATCTCAAGCATAGCACACATAGCAACATCTGCTGCACTGCCCTGTGAAGTTACAAAAGGCTACAATTTCAGCACAAAAACGATACTATCAAGAACAACTTATAAGTTGCCGTAGACGGTAATGACCTGTACAGGTGCATTGATAGCAGCTCGCTCAATGTGACCCCTTTGACCAGAAGTTGCATGAGCCATGTTAGGAAAGCGGCGTGACCGCCCAAGCAAAGTGTAAACTTCACACTTCTCCTGCGCTAATTCTTTTTGTTTCATTTGCCAAGCTAAAACCTCTTTTCTATCTCTGTACCAGAGTTTCAGGGTATCCTTTGCTTCCTTGACAGAAACCTGCCAAGGGAAGAAATCAGAGATGTGCAGTGATCTTTGAAAGCAGCAAAGGGAAAGTACAGAGGACTGTATCTCTTTACATTAATGGGAGAGCAGTTGTAGTTGCTTTCTGTCAGTGGTATCACTATAATGGGAACAATGCTTCAACAGTAAATCTAACAAGTATGACTAACGGTCATGCATGCTGTTTCTGGTTCCCAGGTGGTCAGTCAAAACGGGTAACAAATGAAGTGCGTACTTAAGCTAGTAAAGAAGGCATGTTCATCACAAGTTCATACCTTCCAATCTCGAGCAAGCCCAACAGGTGTTTTTCCATATGCAATGGAGAAATTAAGCATTTTAGCTTTCCTCCTCTCAGCACCAAAAGCATCCTAAATCACAAATAAAACATATGACTTTATTTGATTCCGCATAAATACATAACTCTTAAAAATACTATTGGAGCTGTGGTACCTTCAACAAGGGCACAGGAGGTTTCTCTTGGCCAGGTTGAGGATGCCATTCAAGAAGTACTTTCTTTTCTTCAACAGCATCACGGATATGCTGGTACATGTTCATAGCTGTCCTGGAATGGAAGTCACCACCAGCTTTGAAAGCATCTAACATGCTTTTACAACTAGCAAGATGTGCCAAGATCCTGAGCTCCAGCTAAACAGGAAAAAAAAACATTCCTTTATTCAATTGTGCTAGTGCAAAATTATTCTGGAACTTTGTTGAGCATCAGCCAACATACAACATACCTGACCATAATCAGCAACGATAAGAGAGTTCCCTGGAGCTGCAACAAAAGCTTGACGGATTTTATACCGATCCTTTTCCAGTGCAGGTTGATTCTATAATGCAGAAATTAGATTCAGAGTTCAACATATTATTTGCGCGATGATATCATGACTCACAAGATGATACAATATGGTGATTACTACACCATCTAAATCAACTGGCCCATATTTTACAGCATTTAGAACAAACAATTCCCATCTAGAAAATATCAAATAAGGCAAGAAAAAAAGATTAGATTATTCTTCGTTAACGTTAAATTCATTGAAAAAATGTCCTTAGTTTTAAAATTAATATTTGGTACACCCACTTAGTAGCAAAAATGGATCAATGACCATTGGTAGCTTAGCTTGTCTCATTTTATTCATTATCAAAGTATGTTAATTGATGAATGCATCAATGACTAAGAAACTATCATAGTACTTCGCCCTCAGCAGTTACAGTAGGTATGCGTGTTAAGACACACAAACAAATAAAACACACATAGTGTACATATGTAGACCAGTGCTTTGATAACCATTTTAGACAGATCAGAATTTCGGTTAGTTTTCACTAAGTTCACCCAATTCACATATATTGGACTGTGGAAGCAATCCACAGCCTGGCATTAACTGATTTTAAAATCCATACATGAAGCTTAATCTATCGCCCATTGATTTGTTCATACAAGAGTGATTTATGATTGAAGTTAGGAAGAAAATGCCCAGTGGTCAAATGCAGAAATAAAGAAAAGAATAACTATTAGTTTCTCAGCTTCATAATACCCTTTTTAGTTTTTAAAAAAGCATAAATGGAAAGTAACCTGTAAATTTGGTGTTCTTGCTGACAGACGCCCTGTTTCTGTATTTATATTTAATGAACAGTGGATCCGCCCCTCGTCACATGATATATGATTCCCCTATCAAAAAGTAAAAGGAGATAAATGAACAATAGCTTAAGATTATAGTAGTTGATAGCCACTCAAGCCTAACTGCTACAGATGGGATCAGCTCACTGCTCACCTGTAAGGGAAGAATAAAGTTGGATATCAACGAGTCAATAGAACAGATCTCACAGAGAGCCGCAATGGCATGGCATGCTTCCTTTCCTTTCTTTCCTCCTCCAAATGCTTCATATGCAGTTCCATAAGAGGCAGTGTCGTTTAGATCATGCTCAGAAATTTCTGAATCACCGTTGTCATCATCCTCTACATCATCTATTGTGTAAACAAGATCAGTTGGCAGTTTACCAGCCAAACTTCTCAATGCATCGCCACTTACTGAAGGCCAGCCACTTGCAGTAAATAGATCAGTTTTCAGATCTTCCACAATGCTGAAAAGTTCAATAGTACGATACTTTGGAGTTTTCTTGGACTCTGCAACGAGGCTCCCATCATTTGGTACTTTAATACTTCTACTCTTTGGCAAAGTTTCACCAGGTTTGCATCTGCACATATATTAAGAACATCAAAACTTGTGTGCAAGAAATGCCTAGAAGAGATAGAAAAGAAAAGGACAGAAGGTTCCATTTAACTCTTTTTTTTTTCATTGATGCATGGAAACACATATTATACCTAGTTAAAATCCAAGACCCAAAACATATCAACTACCAGAAGTTTCTACTTTCTAAAAGAGTAAGTAAACTGAAATTTGCCCCTTTTTTGATTCTGCATTCAGTAAACACAAATGTTTTATTTTAAAATGGAAGGAACTATTCATGCAAGCTCAACATATGAAGTTGATTTCCTAAGCAAGTTCACCTTCTACAATATAGACATATTTAGAGTTTGCTATCATAATTACCATCTAACCCTAGTGGATGTCCTGGATAAGAATGCATAGAATTATGTATACAAGGACCGAAAACATATTTAGTACACTAAGAGATTAGAGCAGGCTGAGGGTTGTACCTATTCTCTATACCACCAAAGAACAGTTGGCGAATCTGAGTATCGCTGTTCACATTCATGTACTTTGCATCAGGACAATATTTAGATGCCCATTTCCGAAATTTATCTGCAGCTAGTTTTCGCTGTGCAACAGCAACCTTTTCAATTTCTGAAAGGTAAGCACGGTCGACAAGCATTCCAGCTGTTTCCATCTTGACAAGAAGGGCACCAAAAGGACGCCAATACTCCTCATAGAAATCATACATTGAACCTCTAGGGCAACCATCAAAAGTCCAGTGCTTTTTTTCTAGCTTGCTTTTCAGACTTTCATAAAGTCGTAAGGTACTCATTGAATCTAATGAAGAATAACAGATCCACATTTCTCTGTCATCCCTTTGTAAAACTTCAACAGGCTCCATAGAGATAATTTTCCCTGCAGATCCATCCTTTTTAATCTTTTTCCAACCAAAGATGGTTTTCATTGATCTCTTTCCAATCTTTTGTAATTCCTTCGGTACAACACCCATGACCCTGTGATCATTTGTAAGTCCTTCAAGTGAATATCCTCCATCAGTTCTTCTTGAAGAGTCCCAAAGTCGTGCAAGATGCATTGTATCAGCATGAAACCCAGCAACTTTGATTCCATAGTTCTCTATGACATGGCTATCAAAACTATAGTTGTGCCAAACCTACATGAGAAAAACAGGACATTTGTTCAGAAAACCTGCAAAGATGCTAGCGGTAGAAGAGATGCAATCCTATAATTCCTACAAGTTCAAAGAAGTAGCAACTTTAGCCAGAGAATCAGAAGAACATAGCATCAACCTAAGCTGTAGTAGAAAATTAACATGCAAGTCTGCATTAAATGCGTGATATAATCATTCCAAGTGTAAACAATATTCTAGTTCTCAGTTCCATTTGTATTGTTGTTCTGTATTAGTAACACAAAAGAAGGGAAACCAAACAGTCCTAGATAAGCTACTTCCCACATAAGAAGAACAAGGACACAAAGCCACACCTTCCTGATTGAGGAGTCGTTGAAAAATGGAGCGAACTCCATGAGGACATCTCGCCCACCATCCAGCACGTCCACCCAAATGCATGTTTTGTCATTTCCAAAATCAGCTTCTGCATCAGAGTTGCCAGAGTAGATGCTAAAGCAAATAACTTCTCCATGGCTAACTGGTGTCTCTTGTTTAACATCAATATTAGCTACCTGCATAACATTGTGCTCTCCTGAATTATAATAAACTAGCAAGAAGTCAATTGGCACAAAATACATGAACAATTTAACATAATTTGATTGCCCGGTAACCATCGAATCGAGATGGTAAAAGGGATCGTCATCGTGATGACATTATTTGTGAGATCTACTTTGCCCTAAGTTTTCATTGATATTGTATTCACTCATAATGAAGAGCAAGAACAGTAAAACAAACAGGCATGCAACACAATGCTTCACAGCTTAAGGCTGAGGATTGGCAAACTTGCAGAAAAAGCAAAATAAACTAGCACAAAACAGAACTAGATTTCTCAAAGAGCAGCATAAGTAGTACTTCAACTATGAAAGATGGGATGTGGGGGTGTGGAGCTATGTGTTGATCACCTCACAGCAAAGGTGGTAGACAGGTAGGTTCAGATAAAATTTTTAGAGATAGTACCTAACTGAAAATGTTAGTAGTTAGTACACATCATACAATGACAGGTGATGCGAATTAGCCACTTTATACAGACATTAAAAAATCAATCAATTAGGAGCTTTCATTCCATACCTCTGTGTCACATGCATGAATAAAGTTTTTGTACTTTGAAGTAAGCAACTGAACAACACTCCTAGCTGACTTCACATCGTCAACCACCAGAACTTTGTCGTACACAGTAGCAAGTGCCTTCCTCGCATCTTTAGATTCCTTGGACATGGGCGCCTTAGCTGGAGAATCTTGTACTGTATTCTTGGCTGTACATTCATGCTCCTCTCCATCATAACCATCCCTAACTTTGTCATCAAAATGCAGGTCTGTCTCGACTTTAGATATCTTCAGAACAGAAGCATCAACCTTAGAGCCACCAGGCCATTGAGTCTTCAGTTCAGAGCCACTAGGCCTGTTGAGTGGTTTAATGTCATCGTTAACAACACTGGTCAGTGCTGACACAGCACTTGCAGCTTGATTCCTCATATTATGCTTTGCCAACTCCATGTTAGCATGCCTATTTGCAAGAGAATTAGGTGTCATTCTTTCTCTTACACTGTACAACGAAGAACAGTTGGAACTTTTGTAATCTTCCAAAGGTTCGTGATGAAGAATTCCTGCTCGTAGATGAGTAGAATCATTATAAATAGCATTCCCCACGCTATTCCTGGTTTTGATCGAAGATATCCTCTTGCTCTCCTCAACCCATTCTTGTGCATTACTTTGAACGTTAAAGTTGGCATACACTCCAATCTTGAAAGCACTGTTGTCTGTAACTCCAAGGCCTGAGCTACTATGCGAATACTCCTTCCTGACAATCAGAACATTCCTAACATGAGAGATGGTACACAAAGGTGGTTCATCATGCTTAATAACCACTTGATTACTATTAGGGCAACAATGAGAACATTTTATAGAAACTATCATTTGACAGGAAGTAGCAAAGTTTAGCCAAACACTACTAAGTGCAATTATTCAAGCTCCTAAAAGCATAGGGACGCTCGCAGCAAGGAATACTTGCTCACTCATCCCTGGATTAGTTCATTGAATTGTTAATCCAGAACACAGCACAAGGTTTGAAAAACAAATAGTATCAACAGCACTACGACCAGGGCAATGGGCTGAACCTAAACCCGCACCCAAACCATCGCGTGTGAACCTCAAATCGAATAGCATCACTACCAACACTCAACCACGCATCCAATATACGCACGAAGCTCACCGAACAAATCACAAAATCACCAACCAACCAAACAGGAACACGACTACCTTCCGCCGCCGATGAACGGCGAGCGGCCGCGGCGGCGGCAGCGGAAGGGCGACGGCGCGGCCCAGAGAGGCGCGGAGCACGGGCACCGCCGCAGCTGCGCGGGCGCCGGCGCCGGCGCCGGGGCCGGAGCGGCCATCGCTATGGAGCCCACGAGCCGCCTCAGCCTCCCCCCTCCCCTCCTTCCTCCCCCTCCCGCTAGCCCACCGCACCCGCACCCGAAGCCACCGGGCGCCGTCTCGGGCGACTCCGACGCGGCTACCACTCGGAGCAGCAGGCGGCGGCGGCGGCGGCGCACGCGGGCATCAGGGCCACGAGACTCGACGAGGAGGAGGCGAACGGAGCGGCGGCGCGACGAGAGGAGGGAGGCGAAGCGAGGAGAGCTCGGGTTCGCGGAGTTTGGAGAGGAGGGGGATAGGGGAGGGGTTTACGGCAGCGGCAACGGCGGAATCCGTATCTGCGCCTCTGTGGCGCGGCGCGGCTGGAAAAAAGTGGAAGGGGATTTTCTTTCTTTCGCTACGCGCACACGGTGGCGGGCACCAAAACGTTTCACAATCTTGTTGTTTTGCGTGTCTGTGAGTTGTACGCCTCGACCGGAGGCCGGTGTGGGCGTTACTGGTTTTTTAGTTGAGACTTTTTAGCGGGCTTTAGTTTGTGGACTGTCTTTCGGAGAATCAAGCTTAGCTGATTGGTCATTTCTTCATGTCTTCAAAGATGCATGTGTGCTGAAAGAGTGTAAAAAAGTTTGGAGGCTTGTGTTTTTGTTCGTACACATCTGTCCCAAAAATACACCTGGAGTAGTAGTTGATTTCTAGCTATCCACGAAAGAAGGTTTGCAATGTGGTAATTTTTATAGGATGCATTTTGATTTGGCGGTCTCCAAAATTATAGGAAGAGGGTGGCATCTTAATCCCCTAATTCAATTCTTGGCTGCGTTTGAGTCATGGACAAAAAAAAAGAAGATTTTTTTTTTTGCGCACACTTTTCGAACTGTTAAACGGTGTATTTTTTAAAAAAAATTTATAAAAAAGTTGTTTTAAAAAATCATATTAATCTTTTTTAAGTTTAAAATAATTAATACTTAATTAATTATATGTTAATTACTTATCTCGTTTTATGTATTTTAATTTTCAATCTTCTTCTTTCTCCTCCTCTCAAACACTCCTTTAGGAGAAAAGTGGCCTTCAACAAATTGATACTGACTAAAAGTAACATAAAATTGCAGGTTTATAACTTAACCTAAACAATCCTTGGAAAGCTAATTTATCCCTGCAATACATGCGTAGAAGAAAATGAACTCTTACTAAATCGATCTAGAAGCACACAGCTCTTGTTAGCGTGTCTCCGATACATTTCCCCTACCAAAAAAAATCTGATCTGATGTCCCAAAATTCTCTAGCTAAAAAACCATGCGTTTCTGCAGTACACGTACTAGTTGTTCTCTTCATCCTAATATAAATGCCTAATATAGATGTGACATATTTTAAAACTATCAATCTGAACAGACATCTGTTCAGATTCATAATCCTAAAATATGTCGCATTATGTTTTACTTATATTATTATGATGGAGGGAGTATAAGCAAGCTAATTAACGACGAGTCCTCTTAATTCACAAATACGTAGCCCAGCTAGCTCATAAATAACACCAGCATCACGGCGAGCATCGATCCTCGGGCGGTGTGCATGCTGCGAGCGATCGAGGTATCAGCTGAGGAATGCATGGCATGACTGCCCGCCGGTGGCCGGACGGGTGGCTGAGATATATCGTGCTAGCTGGAGGGCACCGGGTAGCACTTGCCCTTGCACATGCAGCGGTACACCATCGGGCACGGCTCCGCGATGGAGCACTTGAAGCTCACCATGACGCGGTTGCACGGCGAGCACGCGCCGCACGCGTGCGAGCAATCCGGCAGGCTCGACCCCGTCGCGTGCACCTCCTCCTGCAGGACGCCGCCGACGTTGTTGTCCCCAGCTGTGGCACGCCCCTGCTGCGCATGAGCATGGAAGCGAAGATCAATATATAAATATATATTGATTTTGTATGCATGTAATGTACCTGACAACTGAACTATTCATGGGTGATCGATACGATCGACGACATGCCTGTGGTGAAATCACGAGTGTCGCAGTAGTGTTGATCTTTTCATCTTGCCCATGCACCGGTGTTACATCATCTGTGGAAACTAATTTAGGAGATCTCAAGTCAGCACATTCGGTAAGCGCAAGGAAATGGTGCTTAACATCATAAGTGCATCACATATATACAGTCACACACTACTAGATCTCGACTTACAGGGGGGCGATCTGATGCCGTCGCTGGTGGCAGCAAGAAGCAGGACGACTGCGAGGAGGAGAAGGGTGCGGTGGTGGCCTCGAGCGTCAGCAAGAGTAGCGTGCCTCCGCATCTCGGCTCAAGCAGAAGATCGAGCTAGCTCAGCTCGGCTCTGCCCTAGAACAACGAAGCACTAGCTAGCTACAGCTACTTATAGCACGTAGGTAAACTAGTCGATGGCCACGCAAAGGGCATGCAAGCTGCGGCTCGAAGGAATCAGAGGAAGACGCAAGAATACACATATATATATACGAACGAACGCGAGAGGCCAGCATGTATTATGTATATGTGTGTGCAGCCATTGATGAGCGGCGCAGCGGCAGCGCGCGTCTTTGATTGTGCTTCACATGATCCCCGGCACGGATCACATGGATTCAATGACGGGCCCCTGCATGACGCGCCCGCCGCTGCATATGCCCCTGCCGCTGCCGGGTTCGCCTGTGCCCGCGCTCGGCGCGTTCGCAGGCGACTAGCTCGAGGCCTCGAGACTAATTAAAACACCATCGGGTTCGCCTGTGCGCGCCCGCTAGCTCTGCACAGGGCCAGTGCGCGCCCACAGCAAACCAGATACGCGCGCGCGTACGGTGCGACCCTCGCTGGCTCGCTAGTTTATCCGCGGGCGCGGCGCATGCCGCATGGCGGTGGGGGCGGCGCGCGGAGTTTGAATCGCACCTGCGGGACCGACGGAACGGTGACCCTGCGCGCGCATGCGTGCAGACGGTTCGTGATCGAGCGGATCGGGCAGTGGGCGGTGTGGAGTCCGGGGAGCGAGCATGCTGTTGCCATGAATGAAGTCGGTCATTTATTCTTTCTACATCGTGCGAGTACGTGACGCTAGCTAGTGCTACAGTAGGTGAGTTGGAGGATGGCCTCTTACTCACTGCCGACGCATGAGCTCTGCCTGTCGTGTAGCTCAGCTCGTCACGCCATGAAATCAGCGTGAGAGGAGACCTACCTGTGCGCCGGTGCCCGCTGCGCGCGGCCGGGCGGCAAATTCTGCAGCAGTCTTCTGCCGTCTGGTCTCGCGCTGGCTTCTGCGGAGGATACTGAAGTGGGGGTGACTACAAGTGTGACGTGGTAGGGCCAGGATTTTCGGACCATTCGGTGGACTGAAGTTTTGCTTTTCTAGTCTAGGTGAGTTGGCTAGTTGGTTCCATCGACCGTGACGAACCAACGAACTCATGTAGGGCCGAGCTAATTAATAGGCAAGGCTGTTGCTTTGCGGGTCCTGAAGTACTACTATTACAAGGATAATTAGAGGTTGTTTTACACCATGCCACAAACGGATCCGTGGCGCAATGGTAGCGCGTCTGACTCCAGATCAGAAGGTTGCGTGTTCGATTCACGTCGGGTTCAATACCCCGATCCAAGCGCATCTTTTATTATTATTATTATTATATTTCCCTGTGTTTTTTTATTTTCTATATTTCCTTCCTTGTACTACCCTTAAGTTTCAAGCTTTCTTTTTCATTTTCTTCTAAGTATGAAACTCTATTTATGAAGCATAAACAAAGAAAGGTTAAGAGCAGGTAGAGCTAGCTACTAGATACGAATTACAAACCTATCTAAAAGATAATATTAGAAGTTTAGAACTAACATGTACGACGATAGTGTATCATCCTTTCAATTGCTTAGCTATTTTTGTCATCCTCTCTCTTTTTCTTACTTAGTATTAATAAATCTCTTGGAGCACCTGCAAAGGATGAAAAGCTAGCTCTTATATAAAAGCAACACTTTTTTTTATCTCCTTTGTATGTACAAAGAATCGAAAGAAATGATTATAGCTGCTACAATAAGGATACTATTACCATGTGTCCACCCACACACTAATAAGCCATGCGACGTAATATGGTTAGCAGTGTTAGCAGAGTTCAAATCTCAAGGTGAATTTACAAAATCACGTGGTTATCATGCGGTTATTACGATTATCATGTGCGATAATCTTTTCAGCTTTTGAAACCATAATATACCTCGCGGTAACCGCACGGTTTTCGCGGTACCCACGTGATTACCACAATAACCACTAAACCATGGGATGGAGATAACATCACCCAAAACGATTTGGTGAACCCTAACAGAAACTACTTTAACTTCGGCAAAACATCACTGCATGTTTTTCTAGTTCTCAAGTGAATTAATTTGCTCTCCCATACAATACAATGGCAGTATGTCACCTATTTCTGCCGTACTAGGGAGGAGGAACTGAGCAACACTAGTTACAGAATCACATATCTATAAACCGGCTGTAGAGGCCTCAGGCATGATACCAAAACATGTATATATTTACATATTACATCTCCTGTGCCCACATCAGAAAGACCAAAGTTAATTTTGGTTATTTCTTCATCTCTGCAGGCGAACATACACAACTCCTTGGATTGCAGTTGCAGCGGCGCTGCAGAAAGTCGATCGATCATGAGTTGTTCTTCGTCCGAAGCCCAGGTAGAAAGATCTCTTCATCCTTCACTGGCCATTGACCTCATATTGAAGTAGCTAACTAACACGACGAATTGCTACTGATACCTGTAGCTTCTTCTACTGTGACCACATATTGCGTGTTTAGCTTATCCCTGAATCGCGCGGGCGAGCTGCCCATAGCGAGCTCAGCGCTCGGAAGCGCTGGAAGTAGTCCCCCAGCGCGAGGAGCCCCCTCGCCGCCTGCCGCGTCGTCAGGATCCTGTGCATCTCCTGCAACGTCTGCTGCCGGAGATGGTCTGCCTGCACGCACAAGTCCCAGATGCGTAAGCAATGCAGCAAGAATAACGGATGCCATGAATGAGACAATGAGGCGATTGGAGTTTTTCGCAGTTGGTTTTGGTTTGGTTTGGTTACCTGGGTCACGAACTGGACGAGGGATCTGAGCTGCTCCACGGCGTTGGCCATGTGCACCATATAGGCCTCGGGGGAGTCGAACGGGTCGGCTGCCGTCAGGGAGTCCGCGATCGTCTGCTTCAGCTTGTCCATGCCCTGCGAGAGCGCGTCCTCGACCTGCATCGAGGTTTGCTGCAGGCCACCCACTTCGACGACCTGCTTGTCCGTCAGAGGCTCCAGCTGCGGTCTCAAATTCTGACAGCACCAGCAGCAACAAGAATTGTGATCATGTCATGTATAACATCAACTGGCACTAGTGGTTCTGAAGCTCTTCATGCGTGCAGATCGATGAGCTACCTTGAGAACCTCCGATGGCCGGAACCCGCCGATCCACAGGAAAAACCGCTCGGTGGGGGTCTTCCACATGCCGGACATGATGTAGAACACGTCGGAGTTGGCGGCTTCCTCCTTCATCTTGAAGAGGAGGTCGTAGTTGTCGAGGCCAGCCTCGACGAGCAACTTGAGCTCCAGGTCCTGGTCCGTCGTCTGCCCCTGCAGCAGTGCATTCCTCAGCTCACCCGTGTTGCGGTTCTGCTCGTCCACCCAATGGCTGTACTTAATCTCAAAACCTAAGGCACCTGCATGTACGTAATATGATGAAACCACATAAGCTGGTAATTAGATGAACAAGGATGTTAATTCTGTGCTGAACATTGTGATCAGAAAGAGCGGCACAACACAAAACCTAACCTGGATCGATCGGTCCTGTAAATCCAAGATTTGGTTCTCGTAGGCTCCCATTTGCATACACACCCTGCATCAGAGCAGTTGCCAATTTGCAATGGAGTCAGTGATAAGTGTAAGTTGAAGCGGCTGTACAACAGATTGTTATCCCTGTACCTGTTGCCTGGCCCGTTGAAGCTCTTGCTCTAACTGCGCTAGTTTCAACCGGCTTGTCTCTAACTGTTGGATGTAAGCCTATGGAACACCATAATCGTGCCGATAATGAGGACTTATTCTTTCAAAAATGGGGAAGCTACAATCTAGCATGATGACAGCATGTTAGTGGTTAAGTACTTGTCATTTTACCTTTTTCCGCAGGCGGCTTTTCCGTGCAGCCTCTCTGTTTTGTGCAAGTCTTCTGAGGACCTGAATAAATAAGCAGAAAATTATTTTATCTTGCAAGATTAAACTGAATTTAACATATGAAATGGACTATGAGTTTTGGGAATTTCTGTACTGAATCGTTAAAGAAATGGAGAAGAGTACTAATTACACGGTTTCATATAATGGAGCTGAACAGAGACGGTTGGATTGTACTGTGTGATGCTCACCTTGTCTGGCGGCTTGCTTGCCTCCTGATCAGCATTTCTTCCTTCCTCCAGAACTACCTGGGGAATTTCTTCTAGCTGAAAATCTCATCAAAATGAGTATTAAACATCCGATCGTCCAACAGGCAATTAGCAGAAGCCACAGCTCATGGCTATTCAAAATACTAGAGGAAACAAAATTAAATCAAAGCTGATGAGTTCCTCACCCTAGTCTCAAATTTCATCTCTGCCTCCATGATCGTGGATGCGCTCGTGGCGTGGCCGTTGTCAACCTTGAACTGCTCGTGACTCCACATGCCGACCGGCGGAGACCGGTCGTACGCCCCCATTCTGACCGGCGCCGCAAACTGCGTCGACGCCGAGGTCATGTACTCCGGAGGAGAGGCGCTGCTGATACTGAACCAAGTAAAAGAGGATCAGCAAAGTGCACCCTCCCTAAGTGCAAAAAACTAAGGATCGCCACACGCTACTTGGAGCAGCAGCTGCAGCAAGCTAGGGAGGAAAGAAAGAAAAAAAAAGGTGATTCTTTTAAACTGGGAAATGGAATGTGCTCAGCACAGCACAAAGGTTAGAGATAGCTAGCTGTATGCAAAGGCAAATATGCTCTCCCCAAGGTGCGGCCGCATGCATCTCCACAAAAGCTTGGGGGATCAAAAGGCACCATTTTCACCGGGGATTAGAGCACTTTACCAAAGTGGCATGCAGAGGCTGACAACGTGCGCAACAAATGATGATGAATCAAGCTCGATCTGAAGGCTGAGATGACGTTCGCTTTGCGAGCGCACTTCCATCAGGGAAGAAAAAAAAATTCTTATCATGTATACGAGTCTAATCGTCAGAATCATCACTAACTGGACATCTCAGGTCCGATCAGTAGCACAGTCATCTTCAGCCAAACAGTAACAGTAACAGTAACAGTCTCTGTCACAACAAAAAGACTGATCAGAGGGATAATTAATACGAATCAGTGGCCAGCTTCAAGCTAGTTGCAGCTAGATTGTTAGAAATGATGTGGGAACCTGTGCCTAGTCCTAGTAGAGACGAGAAGAATCTGAGTACTAGCTAGCAGCCTGGACTGCGTGTGCCTGCCCGCGAGTGGCTGGATGCTTGAGTTCGAGTGGAACCTGGAATCTGGAATCCCAGCCTCCCAGGCAGTGCAGTGCCGTGCAGGCAGTGTGACGAAGGAAGCAAAGCAGCGCGAGTGGTGGCGGCGCTGCCGCTGCGAGCTTTTAGCTTTTGCAAAGGCGGTGCGTGACGCTAAGAGCAAGGATAATAACGTAGCCAGCAACCAGCTGAAAACCACTGCCATGTCATTTAGCCATGCCCTAAAAGCTCAGCTGTATAATGGGTTGGCTATAAGCCGACTGATACATTAACTAATTGAAACACCTAAACAATTAATATATGCATGTGCAAAGCATCCGTTGTGGAGTGAGGCGCCGGCTCAATCGCCAGCAACGGGTTGGGAGCGGGCGTTTCGCCTCGGTTACGACGCTTCGAGCCGGCGACTCGCGAATAGCCCATTTCCTTCTCTTTCTTGGTTTCTCGCTCCTCCACGTTGGATTGGTGTGACGTGGCTGTTTGTTTCGCCAGCTGACTGTACATTACTATACTTGCTCTAAGAGTGACTCGCTCGCTTCCCCTGCTGCTCCACGGACAAGTCGCCACCTGGTGGCTGCTGCTTCTGCTCAGTGACTCAGATTTGCTAGATGGGTCCCACTCTTTTTTGTGGGGTCGGCTATCAGTGTCTCAGTCATCGTCCTCATATACTACTAATCTATAGTCAATCCTGTGCCTTTGATGTCAACCCATTCCTGAACCTGAACTGAAGTACTATATAGGATGTCTGTAACGGCATGCTCGATGTATATGGATTATCTTTTTATTATGATAGGTCTCACTGAAACATATCGTTATGTTCACAATATATATGACAAGAGTGAATATTAAGATGGAAATTAGCCATTGAGAGAGAGTAGCACTGCCATGAGAGAGAGAAAAGAGTGATATATTTTTTTTATTTCTTAGATGGTCTTTATACATATGGTTAGCTCAAGCAAATGTCATCTATAAAGACTACTCTCATAATATATAAGGTTTACTTTAGAAGCTTAATACTCATCTTTATGTTTATATTGTGGCTGCCCTAACTGTAACTAAGATTCTGGTGATCTAATCCCAAGAACCGAAGCATGATGACGCAGCATCTATGATCAATTGATCATGGTCCATCGTCCCTATGGAACCCATCTTTGTCTTTGTGGGGATGATGTTACGTGCTGCACGAACGGGCAAAGAGCCGCGGCAGGAGAAGAGCTCACTCACTCCCACACGTAGTGGAGGATTTGCCGGGCCACAGCACACTGGACGACTGGAGGGACCTTGGTAATGTGTCGCTCAATTATTGGCGACTCCACTTTTCTTTTGCGCTAAAAGCGATTTGAGGTTGGCCTATCCAGCGCCCACGAAAATGCAAAACCGGTGGGCTTCGTTTTGTCTGCTCACCCTGCAACACCTCCGGCCACCCTGGATAGCTCAAACCCCACTAGGCGTATGTCCCAACTTATCAGGAATAGCAGTGTGCATTGCTGTATAATGGTCGCCTCATTTTGTCGCATTCACTCCCGCATGGGCGGGTATCATACATGTATTTGCTGGAGTAGTATATGTTTATCCTCACCAACTTGGAGTGGTTAGCTCTAATCTCTAATGGCACAGAAATAAGCTCAAGTTTCTGGTTAGACTGAAAAATGTAATAACTATATAACCTTTTTTAGAGGAACGTAAGGAAAGTGTGTTTGTTGTACACAGTAGTGCACAGTGCACTGCTGGGGAGCATGAAAGGAAAGATGATGTCAAGGAAGAAAAGAGGAATGCTTGATTGGCTAATCCTTTTTTTCTTTTGAAACCTTGATTAGTTAGTGGTGAATGGTGATGCATTGGTCATCGCTCACCACTTTCTTCAGACCAGCAACATCACTTGGGGAGGGCCAAGCAGTAGCCTCTCCTTTGCCCTAAACTGGGTTGGAGATGATGCAAAATGCCTTTTTTCCCTAGTGCCCCTGCACTATTTTGCCAAATTAGGAGCTCGTCTTTTATTTTTCCGTTGAGGAGTCAACTATCAAGAACCTCTACTACAAAGACCTGACGCAGAGATCATGGCTATTGCCGTGCCCTATTTAGAAACAGCTATGTGCAAGACGCAGAGTTCATGGCTATTGCCGTGCCCTATTTTGAAACAGCTATGTGCAATGTAAATTCACAGTAACCTACGGGCTATGAGGAAACCTTTTGTTTTGTTCCGAATGGGTGGATGTGGTTGTCTAAACCAGAGAACAAAGCATAGCATCTATGTTATACTTTCAGAGAATTAGCACAAGGTATCAGTTGATGTCGCACTTCTATCTTAATTGGTGATTCTGAAATCTGGTAGCCAGCGTATTATTATTGTAGGCTTCAACTTTGTTGTCCTAGCTGACATGATCTCACTTTCACTGCACTACAGCACTAGTCCACTTGCTATAATAAATATCTATTCAGTTTACATCATGTTGTGCCACAAGTAATGAAAATCTAATGCAAATTGCAAGACTAGCATGTGTAAATGGCATTATAGGTGCTAACTCTCTTTCGTTTGACAGCTTGTTCAACTTCAGCGTAAAAATGCAGCAGTTCTAATTGTCATTTTCCATTTGCTAATATTAAATAGAGAAACTTCAGAAATAATAAGGGATTCAGTTATAGGAAAAAACACCTAAGCTTGTGGATGTTAAAATGGTCTTCAAGATAGCCAGGGTAAAGCTCCATTATATCATTCTTGAATTGGTCTCCTCCAATAATAATACTGCATAAATTCATGTAGCAGAGTGGGAATATTAGCTGCATAATTCATAAACAATACTGAAAGTCATGCGGTTGCTCTAGAGTGTCGAGTGTTGCATGAACATGGAAGAAGATATGGTCTTAGAAAATACTCTAAGAAAGATATGTTCTGAGAAAAAAAATATAGTTTTCGCTCAAGGAACTTTATTCCAACAGTGTAAATGATTATAATGAACATATGGTTTATGAGTGCTATTCCAGACTTACTGGAGAAGCGAATATGATCAGTTTTAGTACCACTCCAGCACTTTGCAGTTCCATTCAAATAAGAAAAAAAACAATGATAGACATGACGAGACAAAATCAAAAACCCTTAGCTATGATGTCTTGGAAGAACTAATAAATTATCAGATAGCCCACTTAGTCAGAAGCTATTATTTTTCAGAGCCCCAAGAAAAATCATGTCCTTCTTTCACTAAACGAGTCATCACCGTAGGAGAAGATCCCACCTGATTGCTCTGCTGGTTAGGTTAACAGGAAACATATTTTCCTACTTCCTCCCTAGGAATGAAAAGAATAAACAAGACATGCATGGCAAGCTGTAGTTTGATGTTTTTTTCTTGTCAATCAGGTAATAAATCCTATATAAACACAAATTATCATTAATTCTAGCACAACAGCACATATAGTGAAAGCCAAAGAGTAGGACTTAACTTGTTCTTCACCAAGATGACACACATAATAAAAACGGAATTAGTGAATCAAATATCCAGAGAAACTTAGTACCTGGTAAAGCTCTTCCGTCTAATATGGATGTCCTACAAAGTAGAGCACTGGAACGGTAATTGCTTAGCACAAGGGACTCCACGGATGTGTTATAGCTCAGCTCCAAAGGACACCAGTTAGCCAGAAGAAGTGATGCAGGGTTATATAAAGAGCCAGCTGCCCTCCCTTCAAAAGAAGAAGCCAAGTATAAAGAGCTTTTAGTATCTAATATTATCACCTGGGCCTCATGCTTAGGATGCACTAATTATTCTTTTCGTAAACTAGTTGGATATGTGAGAAGTTGCTTGCACACAGGAATACATACACACACCCATCACCACCTAACTAGTAGAGCCAGAAAAAGTCTGCACATGATTCTGATAGAGAAGAAAGATGGTAACTTTCAGGTGTAAAAGAGTAGCATGCTTTTAAGTATGAGGCACAGCCTTGGTTACTTCGATAGATCGACAAACTAGCAAAAATCAATAGTTTCAGATAACCCAAGTGATTGACAGTGCCCTAGAAAGCATGACAGAAAGCAGTTTCCACAAACATTTTATTACGAAACTGCCAAGCAAAGATGGTTAAATACACCACATCCACTGTCAAATACTGATTAGGCAGAAAGCTGCATGCAAGAAGACTTGGTTTCAGAAAAAAGGAAGTCTCATCAGACAAGGCAACGCTAACTCATATGCCATAACTGAGCATAGTTAAAAGATTTGGTTTCGGAAAAGATTTAGTTTGTCATCCAAGGGGACATAATAAAGTTGTAAACACTAGTACTAGTTAGTAATTACAGGCACAGCACAAATACCACACAAGATTGTAAACTGAACTTATCAGGACTTAATTCTATTGCTAGAGTGCCCCTGTTGCCTCATGAAGGCAAGCAGGATTTAACTAATACTCAGATTGTTAGCTAGGCGGCTGAAAAGATCGTCCAACCAATTTTATTAAGAGCGAGGTAATACGCAGATTGCGATGACCCTATAGTGGGGCTCATGTTAGATTCCATGATGCAATTAGGGGACATCACTAGATTCAGCAACTTGACTGCTCGGTGGAACTTCCCATTTCTGGGGTATCCCTCCTGATCACTAAACCTCCTCAACCTTCCCAAAAAGATGCCCCCTTTAAACCTTTCTTTTTTTCCCTCACCCTATGCTACTTGTCTTCCTTCCTGGTTGCTTTTTTTGGCGGTGTGCCCATATTATGTTTCTTTAAATTAGCTATATGATCTTGAGGGTTTCTGTTCTCAAGAGGAACAGATCATGCTAAGTAGCTAGCTATTTTATTTCTCCACACAAGTAATAAGTAGACATGCCTAGCAAGAACTTACACAAGTAACATGGAGGTGAAGTACCATGAAATTCAGTCATATCAAAGTATACACCTCAAAGAAATAATCGATTTTCACATAACAGTGTCTGACAATTAACTACTAGGTCTAAGTCGTTACACTATTTGGCAATCATTGTCCATATCTTTCCCAAAAGCAACAAGAAATTACACTACACATATAATACTCTGAACTAACACAAATAAAACGCCGAGGAATATATATTAGTAGTATGAGTGTAGTGGGGCACCTCCTCTTTTGCGAATTGCGTAACGCTGGTGCGTGACGACGAAGAATTCCCCTTTGCCATAAAGGCACAAAAGAAGAAGAACCTTTCGACCCGGCTAACCTAAAGTTAGAAGAAGAGATAAGATAAAGCACTATAAGAGAAATTAATTAGTGTGATAATCAGGCAGGGCAGCAATGATGTGGCCTTGTTCATGTTGAAAATTCACAAATCCCCAAACCTCAAGATCAAGGTCGTGGCCATGCTCGCTGATGGAAGCATTATTAAAGGCGCAGCAGCTGCCCCCGATGTTGCCGTCGCGATGCAGTTTTTTCCCCCTCGACGAGGAGAGGAAATGCGCCGCAAGTGTCATGGTGGGNNNNCCCCCCCCCCCCCCCCCCCACCTCCCGGCTGCGGCTGCGGCTGCGGCTGGCTAACCCTAGCCGATTCCTTCGTGGCATTGCCTTCCTTTTGGCTTGATTGGTCTGCGCCCTTCTTTCCCCACCCCTCGCTTTTGCATCCAACCTTTTCAATCCTCATCATGCGCTGTACGAAATTCAGCGAAATTTTCCGATGAAAAAACCAGCAAATCTCTATTCCCCTGAATCTCACTGTAAATCTGCAGAGTGATCAGGATAAGAAATTAGAGAAATTACTTACCTGAAATTCCGGACTTTTTTCCTGGATGATTGAACGGATTCAGAACGGGAAAATTACTTGTTCAGCATCGAGATGATTCTCTCGCTCGCTCGCTCGCAGGCAGGAACAGCGACAGCATTTTGCCGAGAGCGATGGCGATTGGAGTATCGGAGCAATAATTGTGGGGAACCTTGCACTTGCTGCATCGATGCTGGGCCGAGACGAACACTGGCTACCACCCTGGTGGTGGAGTGGTGGGCCAAGCTTGTGTTGTGTACTTGTGTGTTTTGACCTTGAGATCAAAGTAAACGGCAGATCTCTCCACCATCTGCCTCACAATTCACAAACAAGAAAAGGTCAACCGTCTAACAAAGTTACAGAGATTGGTTTTTTTAGAACTACAGAGATTGGTTACTCGGGGAAAAAAACTCTAGTACCTTAAATTAGTTCACAAAATGCTTTTGGAATGAACAACCTTTTATTGTTTTGCTAGTGTGTTGCTGTGAAAAGTTAAGAGTCACTTTGCATTGGAAAACAATGAGAAGGGAATAACTTATATGTGGACACGATGAAATGACTATTTAAAATCATAGTAAATATTTTTTAACGTTTTAAACTAACCAACATCAAATAAAAGAAAATGAGTATAGTAGAGAAAAGATCTAATGGAATTTCTTAACGAAATCCTATATAGAGGATTTGAGGTTAGATATTCGTCAGCGCCAACCCTTTATAAAGAGTGTGCTTTGGTAGATGGTAGATAGGGAAGGAACAATGTTTGAATCCTAATACTTACAATGGCACACATACATGTATATGTCAATAGTAATTTTATAAGGTTCATATATTTGAAGCTAACATAATTCTATTTGAGCATACACTAGCAAAAATGCTCGTGCGTTGTAACGGGTAAAAAAAATTCCAATGACAATATACGCTTTTAATGTATAATCATGTTAATGATAATGTTTATATCGATTGTTGTAGTTAAGACATATCATAATGAATTGGAACATCTTTAATGTAAATGGCCCAACTTCGACGATGACAACCTTACCGATGCCTGTTTTATCCAAAAGAATTGGATTATTCCTGTGACAGCATACATATAATTTGAAATACTATTTCAATATCATTCTTGCAACCAATAATAGGATCGATAAAATCCTACACTGCCTCGCACAGTCAAGTCTTGACAAAATAGAGCCATCGTGCACTCTTTTCTAAATAACAATTAAAAACATGTTTATTTTTTTATTATTTTCATATGATATGTTATCAAGAATAGTAGCTATATTTAACAAAGTAGTTTGATAATTACCTATAGAGACGTGCAAGGCCTCTAATACAGGAGATTAGATGAGGGAACAGAAGCCGTATAGGAGATGGAAAAAATCGATGGATCCTATCCGACCTAAGCATCCATCAATTTGATCTTGTTACGAGAAAAAAAAAGGCCTAAGCAAGACTTGTTTTAATCCAGACGTCAGAACATTCGACCAATGCTTCGGAAAAACCAAAGGGACGTGCTAGATGATGGACAATACAAATGTTAACCAGATTTTTTTTTATAAACGATGGTTTTTTGCTCACGTTGAATCAATGGTTTTTTCGGAGCAATTTTTTTCTCACGTTGAGTCGCATGATTTTTTTCAATCCGGTTTTTTTAAACTGCGTTTTTTCTGACATTTTTTTGGAGCTTTTTTTCTCGCGCGCTTTTTTTGTTTTTTTCCGGACGACGGAAACTTTTTTTATTTTTAAGTAGTAGAGATTAGAGGCACATACCTATGGTGTGTGCGTTTTTCATATGTGTATAGTATTGTATGTGCACTGGGATACTATTCATTCATTCATCTTTTTAACTTTAACCTTTTTTTCAAAATATTAAAAATACAAAATGTTACAATATTACCAAAGTATGTTGCATGCTAAACATAAGCATAACCTTTTGTTTTGTCGTCGAAGTGAAAACAATAAAAAGTCAATAGTGCTAAATATATTTGCAAGGAGGTAATATCAGAATCTCTAAAGTTACAACCCACTAATTTTAAAACTCAAAATATAAACATGTCACATCATCATCCACTAGCAATAATTACATATAAAACCCATGCAAGCATGCAACATCATTCATTGAATCCTACAAATCAAATCCAATCATCTTCGTTCACATTATTTTTGCAATGTTTTTAATATATATATATACATCCATCATTTTTATAATACTTAACATATATTCATCTATATAATCAAAGTGCGGGATATCATATTTCATCTACAATCTCATATAAAGTATACTAAAATTATTTTTCTCTGAACATAATTTGACAAATCAGTTTTATTTGTTGTTAATAACTAATATAATTTTTATTCTCAACTCAACTATTAAAAAATACTAAAAATTACTTAGTAATTTTCACAGCAAAACGCGGAAAATCACCCAGTTCACATAAAAAAGGAACAAATCACTTGTCCGGTATCATCTCCCAATCACAGCAGATCTTTAGCTAGCATGAGCAGGGACTTAGGGAGGCAAGTGCAATAATAATCTCGATCAGTAGCTTAGTCTATGACGCTAGCTAACTCGTTCGGAACCAAGGAAAAAATAACTAAAGTTGCTAGACCACTACTAAAGGCATAGGAAAAGGAGAGGTTGGGTCTCCATGCATGAGGCATTCCGTTTCAATTTACCAAATGAGCAGAAGGAACTAGTGGTGCATGACTAAGACTCACGTGAGCAGTGCATGAACAAAATCATTACATTTTTTTAATAAGGATCAGAAGATTCATGAATTGAGGGACTGGGCGGGCACATAGTTGATAAGGTATTCAATTGCAAAGTTAGTGGTTAAACATAGTATTTGGGTCTCAAAGTAAAGATTGATCTGTTTAATTTGCTTTTGTGTCATTGAATATTGTTAAGTGAGTAGATGTGGCTTAAGCATGGATTTTGATATTTTGGCCCTTTTAGAAAATATATTTTAGAAATACACGATCATGAAAACTTATTGCAAATATGGACCCCTGGTTAGCACCAAGATCTTGGCACCAAACACCTTAGCGTGGAGAGCCCGATACCCTAATAACAAGGGCATCCGATCCACACTGACGGCTGATGTGTTCTGTAGAATCGAATAAGATCAAACAAACCTACCGAGGGTAAATGGTAGAAAAACCAAAACCCAAAAATCTTTTGCGGAATAAAATATTTACCTCGAACCGAAGTAGTCGACGAAGCACTGAACCCATCGGTCGAACCGCCTCTTAGCTGCCAGTCAAACCTTTGTTGTCTGGCCGATCAGACCGTCGAGACCCTAAAAACACCGGTTAACGTAAACTCGAATATGTAGATTGAAATATGTCGACTTTATTACAAACTAGTGTTTACAAAGTGCACCAACAACACTCCTCACGAAAACTCGTCTAAACTTGAAATTCTAACTTTTCTCTCAACTCAACTTTCACAAAATCGATGTCTAGAGGTCTCAACCTCCTATTTATTTATATCAAAAATCTCCTACTCAAAGTAAGAGTGAAACTCCTATTTCTAATAAGACTCAAACTCTTAATTTCCAAATTTATTATAATTTTTCAAACTTGTAATTTTCTCAATCCTTTCAAAAATAGGCTGCATCAGTTAATCATGTCGGACTCGGTCTCGTCGCTTCTCCGCGTGGGCCGCCTAGGCTGCCGCTGAGCCGACTCGGCTTTGCTCCACCGAGCCACTGTTGCATGCTGCCTGTATTGTTGCACGCCGACGTCACCCAATCAGCAAACAACCAACCATCAAGCTACACAAGCACAGCACACATACATGCTCAAATACATGCATGCATACCTGCATGCTACAGTACCTCATGTGTACTGTAGCATCATACCCTCTTCAATTTTCCTCCTCCAATTTTCTTCATGAACACTAACATTTGTACGCACATCTCGTGAAGCCCATTACGAATATCTCTTTCACACAGTATCCATTCACCGTGTGTCATCTCGTACCCAACTTCGTTACCTGTATCTTTGATCGTCTCAACCTCAACTCCTCCTTGAATCTAGTCCCGATCTCACCGTTGACCAAAATTGACCTTCAAAAATCCTGCACACAATTAGATAAAACAATCGTTTTTGGGCACAGATATCACAATCTGAATCACATTAGTCACACGCACTCACACCAACATCCACATATCTTTTCAAACTAATTCCTCGAATAAATCATTTGCGAAGCCAATTGTTCATCATAAAATATTAATCATGATTTCACATGTTCATGCGCTGACTCTTAGGGATCCTCATAAACTCTTTATATTAGAATTTATTCTATCATGGATATATAAAATTTTTGGTTGACTCGATAGTTTTACTATCCCTATACCCATACCGCAATCAAAGACTTAAGCAAATTCTTACTTTAGCCCCACCAAAGATAGGCAACCAATGTAATTGGCACTAGGGTATAATGTGTGGACAACAATCTCGATCCAAGTAGTCAACCTTCTACCACGCCAGCTGCCATGGTGGCTGAGCTACCGCAAGTGGAAAGGGATCGGCACCAGCCTCTTTGGCGCCTACACGTTAGACCTTGACATCAATGACCTTAGAGCTAGAGTTAGGGATATCCATATTTGCAATAAATTTTCTAGGGATTTATTTGTAAAATATGTTTTCAAAAGGGTTAAAATGTTAAGAATCCAACGGCTTAAGCTGATGGAGAGTGATGGCTTTACTTCCACTTGCTATGATCTTTGTGTAGGGAAAGTGAAGGGGTTAAGGAGAATAATAGAATATTATGGAACCTGACTATTGGTTTGTACCGTGGGACGATTCCTCGATACTCTCAAAGTTGCTTCACATTAGCAGCCCTATTGGTTGTTTTAATAAGCCAAAACCAAAATTTAAATATTCAAATTTAATTTTAAAGTTGATTTTAAGATATTTTTAGTGTATTTTTTTAATATTGATTTTTAAATCATGAAGAACACATATATAAAAGTTTTACATGTAAATTAATTTTTAATTTTTTTAAGTCGTTTTGATTTATTAGAGAATATAAGTAACCGACGAGGATCTAAACTAAGCCATGCATGACATCTTGTGAACTAAGGGGGAATAATTAACAGGCTATCTAGAAATGAACCCCAATGCTTGTGCTTTTGCTCATCATTTTTTTCACCTCTATTTTTTCTTTAGAAAATGCTTTTGTACCTCTTTTTGCAAGATTTTTTTTCTGTACGGCCGGCATGAGCAAGCCATTCATATTCCTATACCTGAAAGTTGAAAGGCCAGTATAGTGTTGATAGGTCTCTTACCCAACGCATACCTGTACATTTTGTTCAAAATTTGCATGACTCCTAGCTAGTGAAATTCAGATGCTTAAAACAGTTTGATCAGCATGCAAGAAACATCATATGTTCAGTGCCTTGTGTCTGATCTGAAGAACTTTACTTCACCCCGGCAACTTACAGCAATACAATACACCGTACCGATTTCAGATAACCATTCCCAGGCGAAGTATGAAAAACGTGCTTGCCACTATCTCTTTCAGACTTTCAGATAATTTAGTCGTATTTTACAGAGCACCGAAACGCCTTTGCACTAGGTGCCAAGCTGATAGCTGGTCGATACACTTCAGTCAAGCACGTAAGTCTACTCAGAAGGGATCGATGGAATAAGAATTCAGAGGATTCAGACCTCAAGAAGGAGACGGAAGTTCATTGCCTTTATACCCCATTTGTTAAAGAAAAAAGCTATAATCCATTGCACGTATCTTCTTTGTACTAAAGAATACATATGTATACTGTATATTTGCTAGCTACAGAGTTGATCGATACACGCTTCGTGTCGATATAAGAATATGCATAACTTTTGACTTCGCTGTTGCTTATGTGAGTGGTGCATCTGGAGTTCTGAACTGTGCTGGAGGCTCTCTTGAATAGACATGGTTATCAATTACAGTATGGTATGCATGTAATTGAGTTAAGAAATTTTCAGGTTATTTAAATAAAAAGATTCAGAGAATCCAATATGGTGCACGAACCTCTTGGATGTTGAAATCAGTTAGGTATGCCTACAAAATATTTATGGACGACACTGATAATATGCAAGGTCCAATATGATCAATCCAAGTTAATAGCCATACCTTTGGTTATACATACAAAATGGTCTTGACACTGACATATCAATATGGGCTGTGCCAACAATTATCGGGCTAGCAGCTAGTGGCTTGAGATACATTAGTTCTACCAAGTCTTCTTATATTATCAAACTTTTGTGTTAAACATTTTTTTCTCACAAGTTCAACCTTTTGTCTGAATAAAAGACTGTCTGTCGGTTTGTTCAGTCCCATTTTCCCCTCTTAATTTACATGGTTCTTCGTGGTCGATACGTCGAGGAATCATAAAAGATAACATATTTTCTGAAGGAGAAAAGAAAAAAAGAAAGGAAGGATGACAGAAGAGGGAGGTTGCATGTCCAACAAAGTGTGAATTGGTGGGGGCAACCTTCCTCCAAGTATGAGAGAGCCTTTTGTTCCACACTTCCACTCGTTCCACACTTCCACTCAACAGCCAAGACAATAATGCCCTAAAAAATATGAGGTGCCAAGACAATAATTTGGATAACCTAGGCAGCAAATGGAGCAGTCAATGTCATCTCAGCCTCACATATTCTTTAATCTTTATTTGGACAAGCACAACTGCACAAG
Organism: Oryza officinalis; assembly: GCA_008326285.1. Lineage (NCBI taxonomy): Eukaryota > Viridiplantae > Streptophyta > Magnoliopsida > Poales > Poaceae > Oryza > Oryza officinalis. Next base: position 38,043,741 of record BDMV01000004.1, read on the forward strand.
GCAAGGTAGGAAGTAGGCTCCTCTTGCTTGCTCCATGCAGGTGCACTGTTTTCAGAAGCTGGGACAGAGAAGAGAACCTCAACTTGTGGAGAACACTATGTCCGTCACCATGGCTGGCCTTCATTTGTTCAAGTCCTTTAAGCTGGCTGTAGCTGTGGCTGACGACCAACGCAATCCATGAGTAGATTCTCTGTGCTTTTGACTATGCAGGGATGCACGTTATTCTCTTGCGCCTTCGAGGTGCTTTGACCAGGTGCTTAGCTGAAGTTTGGTATAATTTAGCTTAGCTTTGGATTATTTTGTACTTGCAGGTTAGAGACATTTCACCCTTTTTTTTTTCATTCAGTGAAGTTAAAGTAACTATGAGAACTATGACAAACAGAAAAGGCCTATGGACCACTTTAGACTAGGATATTCTGAATTTCACCGTATATATTCTGAATTTCTGACAGGCCATATATTGTCTGAATTTCTGACAACTGAATTTTGAATCTTCAACACTAAATTTATATGACCATATATCTCCTGACTCCATCCTTATCGTATTACTATGTTTTGAATTCACCATGAAAAAGATGACTTTTTTTTTTGAAACAAGAAGATGACGGGCTGGTTTGGTTTGAGGCCTAGAAGAGCCTTACCAAGTTTTGGTCATAGGTATATTTTGGTATGGTCATTGTTTGGAAAAGTAAATTTGTGTTTGGTTAGTAGCCAAAATTGATCTAGCCAAATTTTTTTGCCATTGTTTGGAAAGGAAAAATGGCGTGACCAATTTTTTTCATAGGCCAGCCAACATTTGGATCCAAACCAAAATTTTACTTTCTACAATTTATGTGGCCCAAACATTGGTAAGGCCATTTTAGACTATGAACCAGACCAGCCCGACATTGCAACGGGAAGAGAAGGTGAAGCAATGAAGGCCTGAAACAGATATGCAGAGGGCCAGAAACCTCGTAAAATAACAAGGAAAAAGTACGCCGGAGGTTCCTCATCTTGTCACCGAATTACAAAATCGTCCTTCAACCGAAAAATCAGATAAATGACATCCTTAACTTACAAAACTGGGTCACTTTAGGTCCTCAGACAGTTTTGTTCCCAGTTTTGTCCGATATGACAGCTGAGTCAGCCAATATAAATGTGACAAAGTAGATATCTAATGAACCAGTCAGCCGATATAGATATAATGAAGCAAATATCCAACAAACCAATCGACCGATGTTGATATAGAGTATTAGATGTAGGCTCAATGATAAAAACATACATTGGTTGAAAGTCTGATGTTATTAAATCCAAATGATTAAGTAATCAATGAAACATTTGCTGCAATCAGCTAAAACCAATTTATATATAATCCTTATAAACCGATGCAACATTTAGATAACTCATCGACTGAAACCCAGATGAAACTATGATTGATGCCTATTGACTTAAATAAATCTAACTTACAATCACAACCCCATTGGTTGAACTCAATCGATGCAGCATAAGGTTGATAGTCGTCTGATAGATTTAATCAAGCTGATATGACATCGATCAAAGTATTCATGCATTAAATTTAACTAAAACAGTAAAACCATCAAAAAAAACTTTAACATATCAGATAAGATCGGCTAACACTATGATGAAACATTAGCATGAACCTATCAGCTTAACAAGATTTAGATTATCAACAACAATCGAGTAAGTCGAACCTAACCGATGCACCATGAAATTGTATATAATAATCTAATACTCAATGATCCGATAAATTTGTCTAATGTGATGGATATATCGAATCTATCTAAAACAACATTGTGATTGTATAGATATATTAACTAAGTCAGAAGATCAGACCTAACGGAGACAGTCCCAACTAAACCGATACGTCTCTAAACACAATGTAATTAAAGATAGAATCGAGATATCAAGTAGACAAAGATATCGACTAAACCAGAGCAATCCAAGAGATTGAAACAATGTAGCCTTTGAACAACACCAATATAACCCATACAATTGTCAGGGTCGACGGAACTTAGGGCTTATCCCTTCGCGGGAGATCGAAGTCGATGCAGCCCCGCGTCAGGTGCCAAGTTTCGCTGGTAGTAGAAACCTCGGAAAAGAGGATAGCGATGTGCCGAGAGTAGTTGTATTGATCGAGAGATAAATTATAATGACCCCGGGTATACATATTGATACCCATGGGTAGATACTAGTTCTTATTGGACGCGATATAGACTTTCCTAAAGACAAAGTAAAATATACAAGTCCTGATCGGACTCTAAACAATCTTTTCTAAAAATAAAAAAGAAAACTAGCTGACTTTGCTTAATTAATAAATAAATAGTCATGCCGCATCCTTTTTTAATTCGATCTCTTCTGGATAAATTTTCTTTAATTGATTAATTTTCTTAACCAAATCCATCAAGAACCCGACTGTTGGCGACTGATACTTTTCATCGGCCGATTTCAGGACTCTGAAGCCAATACCGACTATAGGTTGATGACTTCATTGAAGCTTACCAAAATTTGGCGTTAACACGCCGCCGCCGCTCGCTGACCCGAGCAGCTTGACCCCATCGCTCCCTCACACCTCGACGATGTCCGCGTCGTCGACCCCGACGACCTCAACGCGGTCGTCGCCGCTACCTTGACTCCGGGGAGATCTTGCCGGCGTCGTGCGGGGCCGGTGAGAGGACGAGGGAGGCAAGGGGCCGACGACTCGTACTCCTCCTCTGCGGTGTGCCGCTCCTCTTCTCGGCGATGCGTGAGTTCGACCTCGATGACCTTAGTCGCCGACACGGGAGGCCCCGTCTCTGTCCGCTTGCTGGTCCTGCTACCACGACAACTCTATGCTCGGCCTGCCTGACGCAAGAGAGGAAGAATAGAGAAAAGGAAGAAAAAGAGGATTTGACCAATGGGCTCCACCATTTTTAATTATTTTATTATTTTTTGGATCAAACTGCCACGTAAGTGTCACATCAATACCACGTGGGACGAAGACCTAGTCAAAGGAATCATGTAGGTGCTACATCAGCCAAAACCAGAGATAATACCACCGAGGGACCTCATTTGCACTACTTTTGAAAATTAGAGGATGTGTTGTATCTGATTTTTTGATTTATGGATGATTTTGTAATTTGGTGTCAAGATGAGAGACCTCAGGCGTACTTTTTCCAAATAACAAGCCCAAGCATTGCTTTTTATCCATGGGCCGTTAGTTGCAAACCGGCCCAGTTTCTCATGGACCACGCGCCGCCGCTAATCCAGCCCTGCTATTAATTCAGCCACATCTCCTCGCCTCCGGCTCGAGTCTCTCTCTCTCTCTCCCGTGTCCGCAACCGCAAATCCCCATTTGGTCTAACCTAAAACCCTAGCTCGCTCACCCATGGCGCCGAAGAAGCGAAAGGCGGATCCGGCGGAGTCCCCGGTCACCGCGTCGGAGGCCGCCGCCGCCACCAACCACCACCAGGAGACGCCCTCCGCGGAGCTCAAGCCCCGCGGGACCATCTACTTCCCCATCACCGACGACCCCCCGGAGGCGAGCGCGGAGGGCGGCGCCGAGGGGGAGGACGGCGCCGGAGGGGACGACGATGAGGAGGACATAGCGAAGCTGCTCGAGCCCCTGTCGCGGGAGCAGCTGGTGGCGCTGCTCCGCACGGCCGCGGAGACGACCCCCGCGACGATGGCGGCCGTGCGGCGCGCGGCGGAGGCCGACCCCGCGAGCAGGAAGCTCTTCGTCCACGGCCTCGGCTGGGGCGCCGGAGCCGACGACCTCCGCTCCGCGTTCTCCCGCTTCGGTGAGCTCGAGGACTGCCGTGTCATCTCCGACAAGCAATCTGGCAGATCTAAGGGCTACGGCTTCGTCCTCTTCCGCTCCCGCCGCTCCGCGCTCCGCGCCCTCCGCCGCCCCCAGCTCCAAATCGGCGGCCGCCTGGCTTTCTGCCATCTCGCTGCCTCGGGTCCTGCCCCTCCGACGTCCCAGTCCCAGAACCCTAGCTCCAACACCAACGCCAACTCCGGTGCTGCCAATAACGCTGGTTCCGCATCGTCTTCACAACCTGACAACATGCAACGCAAAATCTTTGTTGGTAACGTGCATGCTGATGTTGATGTTGACCGCTTGTATGAGTACTTCTCCCAATTTGGTGAGATCGAGGAGGGGCCATTGGGATTTGACAAGACCACTGGCAAACCTAAGGGGTTTGCGCTGTTCGTCTACAAATCAGTGGAGAGTGCCCGCCGGGCGCTGGAGGAGCCGACGAGGAACTTTGATGGCAAGATGCTCAATGTGCAGAAGGCTATAGATGGCAGGACGAAGAATACACCTGGGATGAATGCAAATTCTAACCCTAGTGGTACTGCCGGCTCGGCAGCAGCTGCAGCTGCACAGATGACTGCTCCTGCTACCGCTGCCATTACGCCGTATGATGCCTCAGCGTATGGTGCTACTGCTGTTCCTGACTTGGGTTATGCGCAGCAAGCGGCTATGTTGGGATTGGGTGCACAGCAGCAAGCGTTTGCGCAGCCCAATGCTGCAATGCTTGCCATGATGGCAGCAGCTATGCAAAACCCAGCTATGCTCGCAACGCTGAACCCTGCTTTTGCTGCTGCTGCATTGGGTGCTGGGGGCCAGCAGGTGCACGCGGCTGGTATTCCAGGTTTTGGAGCTCAGGGTTTTGGGACACAGGGCTTTGCAGCAGGTGCTGCCGTTTTTCCAAATGCAGCTGGTGTTCAAGCTCCTCCTGGTTTTCAGGGTCCGCCTGGGTTCCAGACTTCTGCTGGGTTTCAGGTTGGCCAAGCAGCTTCACAAGCAGGTACTGCTGCGGCTGCTGCTGCCAGTGCTGCTGGTTATCAGGCTGCTGCTGCTGCTGGGCAGGGCCAAGTGCCCGGAACCCAAATTGGGGGTGCTGGTTTTCAGGGTGGATTTTGAAAGCACTAGGTATAACAATTCACATCCTGCTCAATTGCTTCATGTCCTCATTTACCACTAATGATTTGAGTTAGCTTATCCTCCACATATTATTCGCGACTTGGTGATTTGGGCTAAAAATTTCTGATTGTTTCTCTATATCTTAGTTTGGCATCTGCTGGTCGTGATTCGTTCGTGTGGTTTTGCATTCGGATGGATTTTGAATCTATGTTGGTGCCAAAGTATTGCGAAAGGGTTCCTGCTGTTGGCTTTTACAATCAGATGGCTTTTGAATCAGGCAACTTTGTGGCAGTATTTACAGAAGGCGCTTTCTTGAAGAATTTATGTTGTTTTTATTGCCTACTATGTAGCTTTGTCCTTGCAACTTCATCATGTATGTTATGGTTTCTGTAATGGGGTTTAATGTACTTTATTATCTGTATTTTGACTTGTTGGGCTGTTATCCGGTCTTATTGACTATGTCAAATGGTTTCTGGGCACTTGAAGGCATTTTTTTTTTGCAGTTGCAGTGGGATTTGGAAGAATGTGATATTCATAGCTTTTGCATTCACCTTGGAAATTTCTGGTTTGAGGCTGAATTCAGCGGCTATGGCCTTAAACCTTGATTGTCATTGAGCTTTATTATTGTTGAATTTATTTCTAAAATCTGCATAGTGATCTCCTGTAGCCATGGGAAATAGGTGAAAGTTCACTTTGCGTTTATAATCTCTTGAAAGAGGATATAAATTAATGGATAGTGCCTCATCAGCAAACACGGCATCTCCATTGGAGATTTTGGAATGTGCTTTTGTTTTTTTGATGAAGTATCTATAACATTTCTATAGGATTGAAGCATAGTAATGGTACTGGTCTTACCCTGTGGACACGCATTGGCTTGACTCTTTCTAGTGCGATGTGCTGATTGAAAAGTGCATACTAGGGTGTAGGTAATGTTCAATTGTTCATCCTGTCATAAACTCATGCGGACTTTTTAGCTTGTGCTTGCTGTCAAAATGTGGTCCCTCTAAATATGAGCTGTTTTAGCAGAAGGTTATGTTCTGTTGACAGTGATCTCTGCTTTGTGCTGAGGAAGGATAGCATACAAAACATTCATTGTAGCCCATAACAACATATGTGTTTTATATCTTTTATGCACCATAAGCGCAATCATTAAGTACAGCAGTTGCAACCTTTGCTTTAGAGTTCTTATCCTATTGTCTATAGAGGCACAACAACTATGCCCATCCATCAGATGTAGATCTGATTTTCAAAGTTGACCCCCTTTCCAAATTTGTCACAAAACCATCTAGTTTCAAGGCTTACAACAGTAGATCTAGCACACCAAATGGTTTTACATTGCTAAATGATATGTCCTGAAGTTATTGTCACTAACCAAAATTTGCGCATGATGAAGTTACAGAGACTATTGAGGTCTCTGTAAGTTTGTTACATATCATTTCTTTTGTAAAAACCTGTTATTTTCCATGTCATGAAGAAACCTTCATCGATCAACTTTCACGTTTTGTCTGGTACAACTAAATTTTGATTATGAGAACTCGATTAGTCAATTATAGGCATCCTTCTTGTTACAAATGAACATAATCTTTCATATGTGTTGGTAAAAATCTTTACAATATAACCATTACTGCTGAGTTGTTGCTTGTATTGTTGAATTTCCTTATTATTGTCTTTCTTGAAATGGATTTTTTTTAAAAAAAATTGTTTCTTCTAGTTGTGTTACTGGCAGCAGAGACGACCAGTTATTATTTGATGATGATTGTATACTTCATGTATCCAATGGGTATGTTGCTTTATATCTGGCAGTCGCTATGATTGTTACACTCGTGTCTGTTTGCCATCATGTTCTATCTCCGGTTCTCTTTACCATATCGCTGCGTTTGCATTCTTACCTTTGAACGTGATGTGTTGCTAATTTGATTTCTTAAGCGAACTTTTCATATTTTTTTGAGACTCTTGTTTAGAAATTTTTGAAAACCTCTTGATTCCTTAGCACAAGAGTTCATTCCATGGGACCATTTGAGTATAACGACTGCATTGTGGAATCTGGAATCTGTTATTTCATAGGCGTCCGTGATTATGAAGCTGTTTCTTAGATGCAATTTAGCAGAGTTTTTTTTAACCTTTTCCTCACAATTCTCACACTTGTCATATTATAGTGGATTTGGGTATAGACTAGAAGCTATGTGGGAGGTTTGGATTCTTTATCAATTCATTTGCGCTGCAAAAATGGCTAGTGAAGTTAAAATCACCTTTTGGGCCCAAACAAGAGTTTCTACACCGTCTGATTTTGGTTGTATATGCTTGGTTTTTAAGCTGCTGTCTCCTGCTTATTGAAGCACCTTTTCACTGAGAGACTCCAATTGGACGAGGACACCTTTTCTAGAGCGTTCATGCGAAATATTTTGTGGTGACCATGGGGAATTTGATTGTCACTTACCATGCACAGCATGTTAAATGCCCTGAAAGCTAGGACCAGACAAAACTAGAGAGGTAGGGACTCTCTTAAGCATAAAATGCTCCGGACTTGGAACGTTTATCAACTGCTGCTGAAAGTTCTTAGCCTGGTAGAACAAGGAATCCTATTCTCAATTGCTCCACTAATTTGGCCTCCTTTTTGTCCAAGCATCCAGCATGCAAGTAGCCTCATACTCTCTTATTGAAGCTTTCTTCTTGGAGGACATATTCGGTGAAAACGAGCTAAATGTTGAAAACTCGTGAAAATCATACCTAAAAGTTTTGTAAATTTATGAAAAAATTACTAAAGATAGGTGCAGATATGAAATACACTCTCATCAAATCTCAAGTCCAAACTTAACTTCATTTGGGAGAAACAAAATTACTCTTCATCCAAAATTTGTTTTTTTTTCAAATGAAGTTGAGGTTGGACTTGAGATTTGGTGAGAGTGTATTTTATATCTACATCTATCTCCAGTAATTTTTTCATAAATTTACAAAATTTTTAGGTATGATTTTCATGAGATTATAACACTTAGCTTGTTTTCACATCATATTTTCCTTTCTTTTTGATGCTAATCTGCACTTTTATTTTCTTTCGTGCTGTTCACCTTATGTCACCAGTGAACCTTGTTTCCTCCCCTTTCTCAATTACATTACATCCAACCTTGCTCTCTTTTCTTTTTCTTTTCAAGTTCCATTGGTGGCTTCTGACCGTTTTGCTCCACCATTGGCTGTAACTTGTTACTATGTTGAGCGATGCGTATATTTTGGTGGTTTCCTCGGCTAACCGCAATCGTCTAACTCTGAAGTCTGAACTCTGAACGAGCGGAGCGGGCGAAGATGAGACTTCAGTTTTGTCACAGCTCGGGGATTTGATACTGGAACGGGTGGTGCTCCTGAGAAAACAGGTGGGTGCCCACAATGACGTTACATAGACTTTTCAGATTATTTTTCTTTTGCTAGTATTCTAACTCTGCTTTTCCTCGGTGATAGCTTAACGGTCCTGCCCTGTGTCTCAGTTGATCAGTGCTCATAATCAAAGCTGCTACTGTAGATAGTATATTTCATCTCATAAGAAAAGGCTGCTAGTATTCAATGTTTCACGCATTGAATTTTCCCTCGAGTATGTACGTGTCCTGGGCAAACGTAGTACTGCTATTAGTATTAACTGATCAGTACTCTTACGTGGAGAGGGGTTACGCTGACAGGCGTCAGAACTAAGCTGTTAATGACGTGCTCCTGACCAGTGATGGATGGGTAGATTTGCTTTGCTTTGGAGGTGTCCAGTGATGGTTAGAGTAGTCAAGTGATTCAGTAGTCGATATTGAGGATGAACTAATAAATTTCTACTATTTGATATTACTCCTTATTTTTTTCCTCTCACTCACCACCAAGATCTCTTTTTTAAACTATTAAATAGATATTGAGGATGGAGTAGATATCTTCTTTTTCTTTTTTTGCCGAGCAGGCGAGAGCCGCGAGACTGGCGAGTACACCGGCACCTCCGAAGTCTCGGTCTCCATTTAATCCTGGGAGGCATGCAAAGGCACTAGTAGTAATGTACGCATATGCCCTCCACGGCTCCACCCATCAGTAGCCTCACCAGTCACCACACCGCGCCGCGGCCCGGTCTATCCTGCGCCCACCACCTGCCCTGCCCGTTCTGCCCGCGCTGCCCACCTCTCTATCCTCCTCTCTCTCTCCTTTCTCTGCTCCCCTCTTCCTCTACACCTCACCCTCCTCTAATGGAGTTCGCCTAGTTGTGCTCTGCTCCTCCTTGAAGCCTTCAGATCTGTGGCTCCTAGTTTCAGCTTCCTCAACACAGGTACCCCGGCCTTCTCCCCCCCCCCTCTCTCTCTCTCTCTCGCAACCACTTTACTCCTCCACGTCTGGGAGGATTACCTCCTTGTTCTTGTTCTTGTTCTAGCCGGTAAGCACAATCAGTTAATCATGCCCGGAACACTTTACCATACGTATGTTGTTTTCAGAATTCATATGCCTGAAAAACTCTGAAAACTTTTCTTCTCTTGTGAGAATTGAGATGGATTTTACCTCTTCTTTTCCCTCTGTTTTATGTTTAGTGACAGGTGGTTGTTTGTTTGTCTCGTCAGTATGCCTTCCGACCTTTCTGTTATCACTGACAGTTGTAGTTGTTCGTCTCGAGAGTGGATCCTTGCTAAAATTAGTGTCACGAAATATCGGAGGCGAGCGCTTTTTTTGCTTGACCTTGGGAAGGAAAAAAGGAAAAAAAACTGTTCTGACGAAGGTTTTAAGGTTTCCTTGCTGCTGCTGCTTCCAACGGTAATAAACCCAAACTGACGGTCTCCCTTTCTCGTGCCTGTCCACGTGTTCACCTTTGCAGCCGTCCAGATGGCGTCCCTGACACCCGAAGCTGAAGCTACCGGAGGAACGCTCGCCGCCGGCGACGACGCCGGCGCCGCGAATCTGCTCGCCGCCGCCGTCGCCACCGAGGTGAGTAAATCTGTCCAGCTCAAAACCTGTGCTCCGTACTGATGATCTCTTCCTTGTCGTTTTACTACTCCTTTATGATTAGTTTTTTTCCCTGTCATTCTGTGTGCTTGTTTGTTTACTAGAGGCAAAAAGAAAAAGAAAATCCTACTAGCTCGACGCTGCTCTGCACCGTTGGGCGATATTTTTTTATTCTTTTTTGGGTGAGATATTGTCTCTTTTGGTTTTGAAGGACTGGCCGGGTGCGGATTCGTGGGGTGGGTTTTTAGGGTGCAGTTTTCTGCTCGGGATTTGAGTTCCGTGGGGGTGGACCCAGAGGGCCATAGTGTAAAAAAGCGCCCCTTTGTTTCTTGCTTACCCTTCCAGCCCGAATATTCGCTCCTTCTCAAGGACATGGAGCGAATATTCCCCTCTTTAGATATTTCTTTGTAAAAAAATCTGGTGAACAAAAGTAAGTGTGATTTGAGTTGCTTAACTTGTAAGCAGCATGATTAGTAGGTGATTTGGTTAGTCTAGTGATGGATGGTACGCATCTAGTTTTTTTTTCCACATAATTCTTTTTTAAAAGCCTGGGAAAGAATTGAGCACGAAGGGTGTCGTCTCACCTGCTTGCGTCGGTGTATATGTCTGTATTTTTTTTCTAAGTGTGTCGTTTTAGCTGTATATGCCTGTATTGTACAAGTATCTTGATTAGGCCCCTTTACATGTCACTGTCCAAGTTGTTGGCCTTATATGTATAAAGGCCGTATAAACAGAGGAATAAACTGCAAATATGGTTGGTTGTGGTGAGACGACCTGGGACAAAACTCGAAGAGTCAAGGCCGAATTGTTAACCTGTTGTGTGTGTCCCAATCGATGACATGTGGTCCTTTCACTCTTCTTGCTTCTGCCCCCAAGGGCAGGTGGTAGACACACTGTTGAACTACATGGAAGGGGCAGCAATACAACTGTTGAGCTACATGGAAAGTGGGGCGTTCGTTGCTGAGAGCTGGTTATCTGCTGTCTGTGTTTCTCCAGCTTTGTTGGATGATACTGTATCACTAGGAGTACATGGTTTTCCTTAACTGTGCCAAGGCAGCTCTGAGTGCTTTTGTGTCACTTGTGTAGTACTAATAAGAACAGCACAAGGCTAGAGTAACACAATCTAAAGCAGGATAGTTATTTTATCCTTAAATTACTGGATAGGCACATCAGGAGCTGTCATATTTGATCTTTCTAGTTTTCAGAATCAGATCCTGGAGAAACCTGGTATGAATTGAACTAATAAGTGCGTGATGTAGTATGTAGAATATCTGCTGAGTAGATGTAGAAACCTGGTATATTTGGGTATTTGAAGGTGTGCGATCACCCAACAGTTGATCATGGAAAAGAAAAGGGCTCCATTTTATCTTTTGTATCCTAGGATTATACCTTTTTCAGCTTTTTAGCTTTATCCTGGATGTTGTGACTAGTTCACCACCACTAATTATGTTTGTTTGATCCATTTTACAGGGTCCTGTATTTGATATGCCTGGCTTAAAGATGGGTGGAAAGAAGAGTGATGATGCTGCTCCCACTGATGCCGGGGATGAAGATGGTGCTGATGATGACGGGGACGAGGATGGTGACTTTGGGGAAGGCGAAGAGGACGTATCAGAAGGTGAGGGATATGATAATCCGAAAGGCATCGATAACAACAAGAAAAGAGGTGAGCCTGAGGAAAACGGTGAGGAGGATGAGGAAGAGCCTGAAGGCCAGGAGGGTGGTGGAGGTGATGACGATGACGACGACGATGATGACAATGAGGATGATGACGATGATGATGATGGTGGTGAAGATGATGATGGAGTAGATGAGGAAGAGGAAGATCAGGACAATGAGGATGATGAGGAAGATGATGATGAAGACTCACTTCAGCCCCCAAAGAAGAGGAAGAAGTGAATCTGTTCGATGCGGCTATAGTTACCAACTTACCATGCGCTGAGCTGTGCCTGGTTTTCGTCATGTTCTCGGAATCGAACTTGCATTAGGGAGTTAAGAAAAAAAAAGGCTCCACACGTTCAGTACGTGTGGATTTGTAGGAGCTTTATGATTTCAAGCAATTAGACAGAACTCTGTTGTCATTGTTGCTTGCTTCTGTGGAGTTGAACAGATGTTTCGCTAACATAATTCGACCTGAATGGTGAAAGCCTGAAGATTGAATATGTCACAAGTTATTTTTACTTCTTTCATGCAACTCAAAATCAAAAGGTTAGTGAAAAAAGAATGACGTTAAAATTAGGAAGAACAACAGCACGGCCCGGCCGTTTGTGTCCTGAATGCCTGAATGTGAGTAACTGAGTATGTGACCGGGTTCTTCAGATCAGTATTTCTAGTGATGTGATGATGTCATCCGGATAATTTTCATAAATATGTTTAGTTTAGTGGAAATTTTAGGAGTATTAATAGCACGAATATAATATACTAACTCTATCCTGGAATATTACCGCTATATTTTAAGAAGGTAGTGCTTCGCAAATTTTTAGACCAGTATAGACCCTGCTCTGGAAGAATGATTTATGAAGGGACTTCAAAAGTGTAGTCTTCTCCTGGCTACCATTTTTTTTCTCTTAGCTACAATTTTGTCCACGTCATCTATAGCCAAACAACCCAATAGTTTAGCTATAATATGATGAGGATAGATGTTCAACAGTAATAATACTATAATATTAATATTAAGGTATGAGTTCACCCGTTAACACACTTATGATAGTTCACCTTATCTTGGTTTGCATGTTATCATGAGAGAAAACCCTGTAACTTGCATTGCCGCATAGGGCTACATATGTAGTCCGACGACTAGATAGTCTTAAGCTTCCCCTCTTTCTTTTATCCATTCTTTCCTCTAGCTTATCGCTAAATCCTACATAGAGCTCTAGTTTACAAATCCCATCTTATTGTACCGACTCTTTATTCATATCCTATTACTCTTAAAGTTACTTTTTTCCTAAAGGGACAGTATTAGGTCCAGGACTCCTTTAAAAATGCAGAAATTTTAAATTTTTCGTAAAAATCAATTCGATTTCGCAGAAGTCCATTCCAAATGAGGCCTTCAGATGGCAACCTCATCACTGACCTCTTTCTTAGCCTCCTTCCATCTTCATTAAGTTCTCTTACGAAGTTATTGTTTAGTTTATACTTATGCATATTCGTACCGCTTATTAACAATCAAACAGTAATTTATAAGTCAAACTTTTATATGTGTTCTTGGCGATTCAAAAGCAAATGCTATAATAATAGACTACGATAAAAAAAAGCACAAAATCAACTTAAAAAATAAGTTTTAGAATCAAAATTTTTGGCTTGTGTATAAGCATAAACGAAAAGATAGGTTGTTACTCTCTAGTAAAAGTCTAAAACTTGACTCAATTATGGTGAGATATAACTATTTACTATGCAAGTCTATATACTATTACATTCATGTAAAAAACCTAATATACGAATTTCTTTTGTTTGGGGGGGGGGGCGTATTTTAAGCAGTTAGATAACTCCAATTGGGAAGACATTTATTATATCCGTTATCTAACGAAATACTTAGGGTTGTTACGTCACACGTAGCAACAATTTTCCCCAACACTACTAGGCAATGCTTAATGGGAGACATCTCTAACACTTTTCTATATATAACAGAAACAACATATTTATTATTCACTAGCCCTTATATAGCGTTCATTTACTGACGTATACATTTGCTATTGGAGGACTAGTACGTTTTTGAAAGGGAATATTACATTATTAGATTCATATATTACATTAGATTCTTTTCGAGGTCACTTTGTTATCGTCTTCCTCAGATCGATTTGTTCGTTCATCTTTTATAGAATCTGAATCTAGTACTAATATATAACATGAAAATATATAACTCCATTCCCCCTTAATAACAACATTATTTTGAAGGTTTTTCGAGGGTAATATTATTTTTTTTTCTTGACTCTTCTTGGTCAGGATTTCTACATTCTCCCTTAATAATAACATTATTTTAAATTATTTTAAGGGTTTTTCGAGGGTAATATTATTTTTTCTCTTGACTCTTCTCGGTCAGGATTTTTGACGTCAAAATGAGTAACAAATGACGTGTAATAACACTTTTTCCCTCTAAAAAAGGCAAAAAAAAAGAAAAAAAAGGAAATAGCGACGAAACAAACACAAACGAAACGCTCGAGCCAGAGTCACCCCCCTCTTCTTTCTTACCTCCCCAAACCCTAGCTATCCCGATCCATCCACTCGAGATTTCGGCGGAATGCCTCCGCCGCCGCCGCCGCGGTCTCCTCGCTCCCTTTTCAGCTAGGGCTCTACCTGCCCACACCCTCCCCACCGCGAGATTTGCGCGGCCCGACCAGCGGCGATTCGAGCTCCTGCTTTGCTGTTCAGGGGGCCATGAATAACAGCGCGTTCAGCGAGGAGATACTCGCCGAGAAGCTCGCCAAGCTCAACAACACGCAGCAATGCATCGAGAGTATCCTTACCCAGCTTTCCTTGTGCAAAATCTCCCCGAGATTTGGGGTGTTCTTTAGGTGTGTCGATGTTTTGTATAAAGTTGCAATTTTTACACTTCATCTTGCGCCTTTCACGATTACTGTTGGGAATAAAGTCCCCCTTCTTCATTTCCCTCCCGAGACTGTGTATCATACTATGATGGTATTTTTGTCAATAGCTAGCAACTTCCTTTAACTTTAAATGGATATATCTACGAGTCGCAGATGTGCGGTAGCACGCAAGAAAGCATCTTGTAGCTTGGAGAAATGCGGGTTCTTGTGTGTACTTTTTACACCATTGGTAGAGAGGGTTCTTGTGTTGTTAGTAGCTCTCTGATTGCTATACTGTTTATAGTAAACCCTACTGAATATAGGTACAGGTTGACTTAGAATCCTGCGACATATTCAGGGTGGCACAAACCATGGTTTTGTTTGTCTGAACATGTCTTTCCATTATCTAATTTGTTGCCTTGACTTTAGTTCTTCGTGACTATTAGCTCTTTCGCATTGGTGCATATACCATCGGAAGAATGCAGAGCAAATTGTCCAGACATGGGAGAAGCAGTTTCACAGCTCTGGAAATGAACAGAAGACCCCTTTTCTCTATCTTGCCAATGACATCTTACAGAACAGTAAGCGCAATGGTACAGAGTTTGTAGAGGAATTCTGGAAGGTTCTCCCTGGTGCGTTGAAAGATGTAACTGAAAACGGTGATGAGCGTGGGAAGAAGGTGGTCAGTAGGCTGGTGAGTATAATTTGTCTACTGATAGTTAGTAAATTCCATTTGTTACACCTAGTGGGAGATATTGGCAATAAGAGCTATTTGATGATTACTGCTGTATATTTAATATATTCTATTATAAAATCCTCCAATATCTTATACGAATAACCGCGAAAACTGCAATCATTTAATACTGCACTAATATGTGTTGTAGGTTGAAATATGGCAAGAAAGGAGAGTTTTTGGTTCACGTGCGGGGGGCATCATGGATGTGATGCTTGGAACTGCTCCCCTGCCTGTATTAGATATGACCAAAAAACGCTCTCATGGTTCCTCCATAAAGATCGTCAAAAGAGACTCTCGTTCTGTAAAACTTGTAAGATTTTTTTTCCTACCCCATCTGCTAAATTGCGTTCTTCAGAATGGGAAAGTGTTATGAAAATTTTCTTAAACTCTTATCATTTTGTTTTCAGAGACTAGGTGTTGGGGGAACCGCTGAGAAGATTGTATCTGCATTGCACACTGTTCTCAGTGAACAAGCAGATGAAGACTCTGATCTGGAGAAATGCAAAACCTCTATGCGGCGTGTTGGAAAGATGCAGAAGGATGTTAGCAGTGCTTGTAGTAAAGGTGCTATGTGCTATTTGTAATAGACATGAATCCTCCATCTTAGCTATCGTAGTACATATTCTCAAATTATTCTCTATCTGTAGGTGAGGATCCTCGTCGTGAAACCCTTTGCACAGAACTAAAGGAAGAGGAGGATAGCATGACAGAATGCATTGAAAAGCTTAAAGTAGTTGAAGCAAATAGAGCAGCTGTTGTGTCTGAACTGAAGGAGGCGTTGCAGGAACAGGTCAGAAACAACTGTTGTGATCATTTATAGTAATGCACTTCCATTTTCGGCATGTAATTGAGTTGGTATTTGCAAAGCTTACTTTTAATGTTATTTCAGGAATCTGAGCTGGAGAAAGTCCGTACTCAGTTACAGGTAATGTTGTCTAAACATCACAAATTTGGGAAAGACTGATGTTGTAGCATGTATTGATGTAACATATATTATTCTTATGTTTTGATTAACAGCTGGCTGAAGCAATGGTAGAAGAAGCGGCCAACATGCAAC
Organism: Oryza officinalis; assembly: GCA_008326285.1. Lineage (NCBI taxonomy): Eukaryota > Viridiplantae > Streptophyta > Magnoliopsida > Poales > Poaceae > Oryza > Oryza officinalis. The sequence continues at coordinate 38,059,913 of BDMV01000004.1, forward strand.
GGAAACTCAAGAATGAGCCAGTCATTCCTTCGTCCAAGCCTTTATCCTCAGTACAACCAGGAAAACCACTTTCTAATGGGCAGGCGAAGGATCAGCAGAAGACAGCTGCTGCTATCCTCGCGGACAAGATTGCAGCATCATCAAACTCTCAGCAGATACTGCAATCTGCACTTTCCAAGTTTGCTGCTGAGGAAGCCAAAAATTCATCCGAAACTCGCCAGGATAAGAGGCTGAAAATCGAACATTCCTCACAGGTCCCAAGTGTCGCGAATGCTGCTGCTTTTGTTCCCATGCCACAAATGACCACCACAACAGCACAGCAACCCCAGGCAATCTTAGTTCAGCAGACTCCTATGCAAAACCAGCCTCCTACACCTCAACCCCAATACAATATCTACCAGGCCCCTCCACATCAGTTTGTCCAGCAGCCTGGTGGTGTCATGATGGGCATGGCGTACAATATGAACACCATGGCTCCACCACCACCTCCGCCGCCACAGATGATGAACCTAGCAAGGCCCTCACCTTCGACACCCCAGCCACCAATGGGTATAATGGCACAGACTCAGCCGCCACCACCCGCACCAACGATGCTTCAGCAACAAATGCCGATGAATGTCGGACCACCAATGCAGTTCGCCCTTCAGCAGTCCGGTGCACCGTCTTTCAGGCCTTTGCAGCCGCCCCCGGGGATGCAATTCTTCCACCCCCAATCTCAGTGACATTTTTGGTAGTCCAGCTCCTGTTAAACTGTTGAGTTTCCGGTGTTAGTATTGACTGGTAGACAAAGGTTCTGACTGTTGTAGGGTATACTGTTTGGTTGTTCTTTACCTGGAGATGTTGTACATGTAATGCGAGGAAACTAACAGGAAGATTCAGATAAGTGTTGAGCCTTTGCTCAATCCTGCAGAGAAGGGCAGAAGACGTCACCTGTTCGTGAGCTCCAGATTGGTTGATGGGCTGACGAACTGGGCAAGTTCGCGTCAAAATCGGCCCGTTGTTTTCTTTTTCTCTGGGAAATGGGAATAACGCAGTCGAGATTCGAGATGATTGTAGTTTGTACAAGCTGCCCATTTCTGTTGTTCTTTTTTTGTAAGCAGCAGAACAAGTTCTAGTAAAGAGGAAAAAATACCAGAACTTTGGATTATGATGATTCGCGAAGTACCTTTTCGATTCGAACTGGAAATGGCCTATCTACAAATGCGAGTATCAGCCAGGGTGATGTTTGATCCACATTCATGTTTCGACCGTATTTTCATATGTCCTCTGTATTTCTCCGTAGCTAAAGAATCTCTACCATTCTCACTATTCTTTTATTTTAAAAAAACCATAACTTTCACCGAATGAACTTCAAATTTGTGATTTGGAAAACAAGGTAGTACATTTCTTTCATTTTTTAATAGAACTAGCAAAAAATGCATATGCGTTGTAACAGGTAAAGACAATTTTACTCTACCAACGGCTTGTACAAACTGAAACAAAACAAAACAATGACAAAAAAAAAGTCAAAAATCATATTAATAGAATCTATGCCATTCTAAATTTAACAATGACAAAAAAAAGTCAAAAATCATATTAATAGAATCTATGTCATTCTAAATTTGACGGTTTAGAAATATGCCATTACTATTCACCTATTTGATACCATACCATTATAATTTCACAAGTATTTAAGATATACCACCACATACCTCTTTATATAGCATTTTCTATTTTTTAAGGACCGAATTACCCCTTTCTTTCTCCCTTCTTCCTTCCCCTTTTCTCCTCTTCTCTCCGACGAGCTCGACAGCTCGTGCAGCTGGCCGCATGCATACAACTGTGAGAGTTGCCTGCTTGCACTCATTTTAGCTAGGATTCAGCAATGTTCTGCAAAAACGTACTGCATGCATTGGCCTCTGTATGCGTGTTGCTGTGTATATGAAGAGACATACAGGACTTGCATTTGCATGTATTCTGTGACTGAGCTATGCCAAGGTAGGAGTGTATATATCCAGGCTAGTTCATACATGCTGTGCCGGATGGTAGGGCACAGCACCTCGCCGGCCCACGCCTCCAACGACCTGGCGGACATTCCTGCAGTCCATGCCGCGATGGCCAACCTGTCCAGCACACCATCGTCGACGTGAACGGCCGCCGCCGTCGGCCGCTCCGAACTTCGCTGTGCAGTCCAGTGTCGCGTCCGACTACGCAAGCTCGTCGGAGTTCGTTGAGGGAGAGGGAGGAAGAAGAGGACGAAGGAAGAAGAAAAGGATAATTTGGTCTAAAAAGCTAGAAAATATTATGAAAGGGCAGGCAGTGACACTTTTTCAATAAATGTGAAATTGTAATGGCATGGTATCAATAGATAAATAGTAATGATATATTTTCAAACTAAAATTTATAGTGGCATGGATCCAATTAAGATCACGTGAATAATCGTGGGGGGACTATTGTATAAGTTAATGCATGTGTATTTTGTTATACCTCATCGACCAAAGATTGAAATTTTGATTATTCAATTAGTAAAAGTTTTTTTACTATAGATAAAAAATATTTGCCACATACACATATTAACAATGATAATTTCAAAAAAGAACTATTTATGAGGAGAGAAATTTGAAAGAAAAAAAAAGAAAAGAAGGAGAACAAAGAGAAGGTTGGAAGAAAGGAGAATTAGGATGATTGGGAGAAAAGAAAAGAGAAAAAAATGCTGATCAGTGGAGGGGCACATGTGGCGTCGAGTGAAAACGCGTGGGATGAAACGGCGGGATGGTGTGGCCTGATTGGGTTGGACTGAAAGAAGATATATAATAGTTATTTTAGATTCATGTCGAAGTAGATACGGATGATTTATAACCAACTTAAACACAGTTGACGTATCAAAATTTTGTCAAAAATATTTTTGATTTTTATAATGGTAGAGACAGATATATCAAACTGCTGCATCTTCCATCTTTCTGACATTTTTATGGGAAAAAATTCTAGTGGCTTTTCTTGTAAAAGAATTGCGTAATAGGCGTGGACGCTCTGAATGGGATTGACACGTGACTGGGCCGTGGGTGAATTTTGCATTTTACCCCTCAGCTTAGTTTACCTTAAGCACTTCACTACCCCACCTCTCCGGATTCCTGGAAGCTTTCCTTCGCGAAGCCGCACAACACAACGCCGCGCTTCCACCCCCGCCGCCTTCCGCCTCTCCACCCGCCGCAGCCGCGGTCGCGAGGCGGAGACCTTGCGGGACGATTGGAGCCGCGTTGCTCAACGCCCCTCCGCCCTCCCCAGCGGCGAGAAGAACAAGGGGGCGGAGGTCGCCCGCCATGCTGCGCCGGTAAGGGCGCACCCTGTAGATGTTTGTCCCACCGAGTTAGGGTTTCCTGGCCTAATGCTCGTTTCTCTCTGCCTCTATTGCAGGTGCGTGCGGGATCTGTACCCGCTGCGGCCTCTTAGGAGGATCCCTAGGCCGATCTCCAGCGAGGTTAGCGTTTCCGTTTCCGCGTGATTGTTCATTGCCATTAATAGAGGCTATGAGCTCCGTTTGTTTGCAGTCGATCAAGTTGTTTGTTCGGTGAGGCGCTTGTTGTGTATGCAAATCGGTAGTTTCTGATGGAGCTTTACTTGGGGCACTCTTGAATTGGCATGCTTACTAATTAAATTGATGGAATGTGTACTGATGCGTGAATAGATAGAAAATGCTGCTTATGCGTACAATTGTATTAACATAGGACATTAGTGTCTCTGTGTTTTGAGATGGGCTAAGCAAATCAAGGACTATTTGGAGCAATCTGCTGTTTCATCGAACTAGTTTTCTGCTTGATTTGTCTAAGGTCTTATGATGATATTTAGGACCTAAGCTAATAACCATATCTAGTTGTATCTTGCATAGCTGCTATGCTGAAATTCGCACCAGTTTTACATATTGTAGGTATTCCATGTTGAATGCTGTGGAACGTCACCTGAACTAAGGAATTGTTGTGTGCGATTTTCATTGATCTATATTAGATTGATCAATTGACTAGTGCAATCATATGGCTAGAGTATAGAAAGCTTGATTTATTCATTGATTAAAAAACCTTTTGCTGTGATTCTGCGAAATTTTCTAGTTGATGCAAGACGCAGTTCTGCAGTAGTTATTCCAACTATAACAATGTTTGGAAGGCAGTTGTTTGGATTTAAAGACTTTACCTTAATGTGGTACCAAAAGATAAACAAAATCCACTTAGACTGCCTTTTCTTGAACTATGATATTTGTTACTCGATTTAATATTTTTGCTTTATTTAGCTGTGTATGCAGTTTGTTTACTTCTCTGTATAAAATGCTGATTATCACATAAAGAGGCGAAAAACACAGAAAAGTCCATGGTGGATTCTTGTAGCAGAAAAAGGAACCATACTATCTTCTCGTGATAATATGTAATGTTACTTATTCTGTTGGGAGCAGTATTGACGCAAGGTCAATCTCAGGCTCAGTTGATTTGACCTGTCAAACTCCGTGCATCTCCATCTTTTTCTTGTGCTCACTCCATTTGTACACACAAATGCAGTCATTTTTCATTTGCAATGAATGCACAATCTGATAGCAGATCACTAGATTTGGTAATGCGTTTATAATCTGTTGTTTCTTGTCAATCCCATTTGTGATGCTTTTGCAATATGTTGTTTCTTTTCAATCCCATTCATAATGCTTTTGTTATATATTGTTTCTTGTTGAATGTTGATCCCATTAATGAGGTATAGAAAAACACAGAAGCCTCTATGAAAAAGATGCTACTTATGATTTCTTCTGTCTGTTGCTGTCATAAACCACTTTCTTCTTACATACTAGTAGTATCTTTTGGGGGCTAAAAATGACACACATACCTGTTTAACAGGTCCCAAGTCCAGCATTTCTTCGACCCAGAAGCAAGTCGACAAAAGCTTCTCAACAGAGTTCAACAAAGAATACTGTCCCTGGCCCTCAAGGAGAACCTTCTCAGTCAGGAAGCAATGTTCCGAAAGTCCTGCTTGGAACTCTGATGATGGGCGCTGCTGCTATGGCTGCTTATCAAGCTGGCTACATAGACCATCAATTTAAGGATAGAATATTTCCCTCCACAATTAAGGAAAAAAATATCAGAAAGATATACGAAGATCTGAAGGCTCCTTCTGAACAAAAGGTTGATGATAAGCAAGTAGTATCAGATCCAAACGTTGGCATTGTTCAGAACAGTAACAATGAGGCTCATCCTCGAAAGGACCTTCCAACTGAAGGGATGGGTCCACCAGAAATTCCAACCACTGATAAGCAGACTGTTTCCGCTGAAGAAAAGGAAAAAGAAACCCTTGCCCAGGGGACACCGCTAACTCCAGATGAACATGGGGCAGATACTGAACCACTGTCTCAAGATATTCCTGTTATTGACATAAACCCAAGTGTTGATGATAAGGCAACAGGTGAAGTTCTTCCTGAACAAACTGACAAGACGACCACTACAGTTTCTCCGGTACAATCGAGCCCAGCAACAGTAGGTCCTTCCCATCATGTGCACACAGATACAGATGGACCAAAGGTTTGAACTTCAGTGTTCTTTTCTACTATTATTATTTTTGTGGGGAAACTTATGTGTACTTGTTATATGCCCATCCTTACATCATATTTGCATTTTGATTGGTTGACAGCCACATCTTCTATTTTATAACTTTCCATTTTGGCAACTGCATGACTTATTTGGGTTGAAGGATGATTAATAACTTCTTTTTCATATAAGGATTCTATACTCTGGAGTTATGGTTTACAAATGAAACTACTTATCTTACAATATATATTTTTTGAGCAATCAATGGAAGGCTGAGTCAGTCAGCCCGCATGAGTTATGCTAAACTTAAAGTCAAAATTGGATTACATCAAATGGGGAACAGAAGGGGTGCGGGGAGGAGTGGTTTGACTGTTAGGTTAACAGGAATGAAGGAGTTATACTGGAGTAGGACTGACTCAATTGGAAGCTTCTTTTGGACTTGAGAGATCCTTAGGAATGTAAAGTTTGCAATGAATTCCTGTAGTGCTTCATTTTAAACAAATTAGTGTAGTTATGGACTACGCAATATGCAGATCAAAATGGCACAATCGGTTGGTGCCAATCTATGTTTTAATTCTTATGATTACTCTTTAGCAACCCACCGCCAATTTTTGCATCTAGCATCATCTAGCGTTACCTTGCTTTCATATTATTTGATGATGCAGTTTCTGAATGCTGAATAATGACTGACACTGGCAGAGCAATCTCATCGAACTGATCGTTTTCTGTAGGATCCATCAAGCGCTGGTGCAGTTGAACATAAATCTCTGGCTGAGACATATTTACTACAAGAACCTGATAGTTCTAAAGACATGGTATGTTCTCCTCTTTAAACATTGTTGGTGGTACTAATATTGATGAAAGACTTTTTAATTACATAGGTTGATAGAAATAATGTGATCATACTTTTTCAATGTTAATATATCCGATGCTTTCTCTTATCAGGGTGCTAAGGAAAGTAAACATGATGGCATTGTTAGTAAGGAAACTTCTGATGATGGGAAAATTGTACTTGATATCATAGAGGCTATTCATGCTGCTGAAAGAAAGCAGGCAGATGCAGATGCTTACATGTATTCAGAAGAGAAAAGGAAGCTGAAGGTTTGCTTTCGATTTTCATATTATGACTGTGCTTAGTTATTTACTACATTGAGTTTCAACACTTGCATGCCTTTGTGATTTACAGTATTATGTTCCTCATTTCTTCTGTTGAACTGATGTTTTGTGGATTTGTAGCGGTTCCAAATTTGACAAATGACATTTATTATTAATTCTTTTGATCTTATATAACATTTTATGATGGTCTAAAGTATTCTGCTTGCGTTTTCTCAGGAGAAATATGAAAAGGAACTGAAGGACACCAGGGCTCGGGAACTCATGTATGCTGAAGAGGCAGCAATTCTGGACAAGGTCTGTGACATTTTATATTTTATCATCGCTATGTCTCTTTGATCATGTTTCCATAAACATTGTATTCTGCTAGATGCAAACTGTTTCTCCCTGAAAAAGACCTGCTCAGCTATATAAGTATACACAGATTGAAATATTCTTCTTTTCTCATGATTTAGGTCTGTTTTACCTTTCATCCTCTAGCTTCAAGACTTTGACCATAGTGTTTGACTAAATTACATAAAATATTCAGATGCCGTATCGCTAATATACATATATGGAGTTTTAAAGTTCCAATTGTTTGACTGCGCTTGGAGAGGGAAGGAGGAGGACCTAAACTTTTTCATTTTTTCTGTGGATATGTAATTTAAATTTAAACAAAAAGCAAAATTTGCCTTCACTTCACTTCACTAGACCTGTATATAATCTTTCTTTCCTTTAGAATGCATATCTTGTCTCTTGTTTATATTTTAATTTCAGACCTATTCTATTTTTGTGGTGGTTTTAATTTTCTTTTTCCTTTTTGTTTTGTTTTAGGAGCTGAAGAAAGAGAAATTGAAGTCAGCTGCTGTGATTAAAGAACTGCAAGAAAATGCTGAACAAAAGCTAAGGGATGGGCTGCAGCAGAAGGTCTGTCAGATTTGGTTTCTATCTGCTATAAACTCTCTGCCCTCTTTATGCTAATCATTACATAGTTGACATTGGTATGGCTAACGTAACAGGATGAGGAAACAAGTCAACAAGTTGAGAAGGTTCGCGAGTTAGCAAAGGCTGAGCTTGCTGCAGCTCTTGCAAAAGAGAAAGCATCTCAGATCGAACAGATTGCTGAAGCAAATCTCAATGTATGAACTTTTGACATCTTTTATTTTATTGCAGGCAATGCTCTAATTGGCTATTAGATGTTAGCATGCTGTGACCCCATGTTTAAGCACTCACTCATGTAGCAGCCTTGATAGCCTAAAATATTGATGCAGATTTATATTTGCAGCTGGTGGGTTACCTTGGATGAGTTGGTCTCCTCCTTTTGTGGGTGGTTAGGCCAGGAAAGAGAGAAAGGAATTAGTGTGCACATGTGTAGTGGTAGTGATTAGAACACTGAGGGCAAGGATAATGTTCTATACTTCCTTTTGCAATTGAAACCACCTCTTCATAGTAAATTAACATACGTTTTTAGAAGTTCTTCCTCATGATTTCTGGAGTGAATGACCATAGCGTGTCTTAGCATGATAAACCTTTATGGATATGTTCACATATTTTTTTTATTGTGTTGCTCTGTAAGCTTTCTGGTTGTGCCTATACTGATTAGGTTGGCTTGCTGATAATTTGTGATGTTGCAATACACTAAGGTATAATACATTAAAAATTCGTATCTACATGAAATCCTGACAACTTGCTCATCAGATCATACAATTAAATATGGATTTTGTCATTCAAATATCTTCTTGAGGTTATATGGTTATATCTATCTCATATTCTCATGACTATTCGGCCAGACAACATTAGGCTCTGACAGTGTGCTATATTTAATTTAAGCTTTCAATTGTTTATAAATTGCTATCTATTTGTCTTGCAGCCATAACTCTACACTCTATATTGTACTAACATATTGAACGTCTGGAATTACAGTTTGTTCTATCTATATGAAAGTCGCTCATCATACTCCTCATATCATGTAACTCTAGATATTGTGCTAACATATTGAACTTTAACCAATGACAGCACATAAATTTCATCTCTTGGGGTCCTATGCCTTACCTTTCAATTCTTCTTTTATTAGTCAGTTTTTCCCTAAATGTTGACCATTAAACATTTATATTTTATATGTTGGTCTAGTTTCTCCTGGTGAGGCAGACATAGTGAACTCCCTTATCCTATCTCCTGATATATGTCTTCAATTGCTAGAACAGCAATTTGTGCAATGCATGGAAGTTCAGGTTGCTTGTGTTTTTTTTTTTAATTTCGTTTTTTTTTGGCATATTTTCCAGATAGATGCTTTGTGCATGGCATTTTATGCACGATCTGAAGAAACTCGGCAGAGTCATTCGGTTCATAAGCTTGCTCTGGTAAGATCTTCACTTTGATGCCATCCAAGTATTTCAAGCTTCATTATCATATCACTTTTTTCTTTCAGGCTTCCTAAGTTCCTGTGAACTGAATGCCTAACTCTTCTTGCAGGGTACTCTTGCTTTGGAAGATGCTCTATCCACTGGATCACCAATCCGGACAGAGGTGGATCAATTGCGCAAATCTCTTGAAGGTATTGATAAGGACTCACTGTTAGAATTGGCTCTTTCATCAATTCCAGAAGATGTTCTTGAGTATGGATCAGATACCCCTATGGATTTGAAACAAAAGGTAAGTTATTTGTGTTGCAATAAATGATTACAGCTCATAGCCTTGTTACTTAGTGTGCCACACCACTCGACATTATTAACTCATCATTGTGTGAGAATTCTAGTGATGCCTCCACCTTCTTGCTTGTTTTGCTCCTAAATACCTGCTCCAAATATTAACTGTTGCTAATCATGAATGCTTGCTGAGCAAAACTGGCTTGGCTACCCAATAATTAGTCCAGAATAAATGATCTACCATTATTTCTTGTTGCAGTTTAATTCCTTGAAGGAAACAATCAGGCATTTCAGCCTTATACCAGTGGGTGGTGGTGGTATGCTGACTCATGCTGTTGCTCATGTTGCTTCTTCCATTAAGGTGAAAATAAAATAATAAATACAAGTTATTTTCTTACTGATCATCAATTAGCAATTTTATATTGATGTGCCTGAAATATTTTGTGTGCTGGTTCTGAATCTTCTGGTCAACTACCTATTAGCAGTGTCTATTCCAGGCATTGTATTTCCTCACCACTTTTGACTTGTAGTGGCCCTATTTGTCCTAGGGAATCTTTGCCGGCTTTAATTTGAGCACTTCTTTTTCTTTTTTGGTTTCCCTATTGCATTGGAGCCTAACACTGAACCGTCCGTTGAATAAAAAAAGTTTCTTCTGCTAGCTGGTTATCAAGCTTCCCTTACTAACAGTGGTGTGTCTTAAAACATCAAACTGGATTTCTAAATCTTGTGTAAATGGTTTTCAGATCAAAGGGGACCAATCTGGAGACGGAATTGAGTCTCTTCTAAACAGAGTGGAGAACTTGATTGTACATGGAGACTTGAGTGCAGCAGCGGAGGCCTTGGAAGGAGGGTTACAGGGGAATGAAGCAGCAGAAATAGCTAGCGAGTGGGTGAAGCAGGCAAGGAAACGTGCAATAGCACAGCAGACGCTTACTCTCCTCCACTCTTACGCTTCTTCCATCACATTCTCGTGATTTTGTTCATCAATGTATTCAACAAGATCTGCGAGACTGCGAGTTACAGACTTACAGTACTCAGTCCAATCACAAATCTCTCAAGACCATATTGCAAATACCTGAATCTATAGGAGCCAGAGCCATTCCTGTCAAGCGGCTGCTGAACTTTCCTCCTTTTAACAGAGCAAATAATTTTTGCCGTGCAGTTACAAGCTACTTGGCATTCTGATGTTTTTAGTCGCCAGTTGAGGCACAGTTTGGATAGAATTGCCGATTTTGCTGCGGATGTAAATTTTCTTCTGTACAATGATGATGTTTTTCGGGGGTCGAGTTTATGAAATCAGGAATTCTGATGCTGGCTAGTAGGAGTACATGCTTACAGAGAAAAGTGTGTGCGCTTGGCTTTTGTTTTTTAAAGTGGATGTTGTCTTTCCGCTTCTACTCATGGTTTCTGCTAAAAATTTCTCCTTAAGACAAACCTTCAAGATTGCACCTGTAATGCAAATGTTGCATGGCCGCATGGGTACCTAAAAAGAGTTTTAGCCAAAATCTATTATATACTCCCCAAATCAACCTAGCTTACTAATTAGAGCTTTTTACCTGTGTGCCATTATAAAAGTTCAAAATGCCCTGTATATCATTGAGATGAAAAAAAGCTCCTCAAGTACCCTTGTCCAAAGTTTTCTTTCCCTAGATGCCACTTCGGTCAATTTTGCTTGTAACAGCAGTTAATAGCTAGCGAAAAAGATGAATTTGCCCTTAGTTATGGAATGCATCAAAATTTTCATTCTTTCCTTAGGTGCCACTTTGATCCTGCGATTCCTCCTCTTTGTATACCCCCTTCTCTTTGTACATATCCATATGAAAAACTCTAATAATTATAATAATAAATTTGAAATGCATCCAAAATAATCGATAATTGTGACAAACACAATAAGTATTTAGACTAAAATACATTCAGACATAAATGAAGTCCAAATTTATCATGACGTGCATAGTCAGCTTGATTACAGAATCAAGTTTGCACACAAAAGATGGTCACAATGACCTCATTACTAACAAGGTGCATAGCCAGTCATGTTTACACACAAAAGATGGCTACGTTGACATCATTACTAATTTAAACATTGTCTTGGTCATGCAGACCTGAAGTATTACAAAAGCTTGCCATACAGATGCAAACTCATCAAAGATTAAGTTTTTTCTTGCTTCTAGTTCCCATGGCTGGACTAGAAGGGGAAGTAGGGGCTTTGCTGCGGGTTGACATGGCTGGACTAGCCTTGTTTGGAGTCAATTTCTTCACAATGGCCCTCTTCTTCTTGCGCTGTTGCTGACTTGCGCTCTTGTTAGTTGTGTGCAGCTCACTTGATCCTGAAGGGAACGTGATGGCCAATGGATCTAGGTGATTTGATCCTGTTCCAAATCCTCTGAAAAAAGAAGACATACGTACAAACTTTAGTTAACCTATTAAAGTGGTGAACAGACAATTATAAGAAATTAGCTTACCTCACGGAGGGGTCACTAGCCTCAGCTGTTGAAGTATTGGAAGTACTCTTTTGTTTCTTCGCACGAGTTGATGAGGATGATTTGTTCTTCCTTTTCTTTGATAGATCCATAACAGTAGGCAGAACTGAAAAGACCATCCTTTGTGCAGGTGCTGCAGGCACAATGCTGGTCTCAGTAGTAGCTACTGTTATCTTCTTTTTCTTCCTTTTAGGTGGACCTCTGCATGGACAAATATGTTAGCAACAATGTAAACATGTAAAAATAAGAATAAAGTTCATGCTCTATGTTACCTTTCAGCAAACATTGCTGCTATGTCTGCTGGGTCACCATCCTTACAAGTATACCAATGATGTCCATATTGCTGACAGATCGGACACTGATGCCTACCCTTGGATCCTTTGCTGCCACCCTCTGCTGCACCCTTGTATCTATTTTGCTTTCTCCTACCAGCCGTTGACTTCAACAATGGAGGATGCATGAAGAAATCATGCTCTTTTTTGGGCCACATGGATTTGTCTGGTATAGAAGGGATTGTACCATCATATGCAGCCCTAAAGCTCTGTACAGAGTAGCAGTTGTCCACATGATCTTCTATCTTCTCTGCAGGTGTAGAGGTGATGTAGGCAATTGCATGCTTACATGGTAATCCAGAGACATCCCATACTCTACATGTGCATGTTCTTTCACACAAGTTCACAACAAACCTATAAGTAGAATCTTTCCTAGCCAAAACCTCTGCAATGCCATCAAGTGAGCTGGTCACAATATCAACGTCAAGATTCCTACTTTCCTCCTTTAGCTTACTTATGATGTGGGGCAAAATTTTTCCTTTCATTTTATGTGCAATTTTTTTTCTCAGGTTCCACTTGATTAGAATCTTCTGCCTTATAGTATCCATCAAGTCATCTAGATGCAGCCTCTTATCAGCTTTTATCCAATTGTTAAAGCTTTCTGCTAAATTATTGGTGACATAGTCAACTTTTGACAATGCAGAGTACTGACTTCTTGTCCACAGTTTTGTATGAGTTTGCTGCAGGTACAATATTGCTGCTGGATTTGCTTCAGACATGGCCTCCATATGCTGGTCAAACCAATATGCAGTCCAAGAATAAGCACAAGCCCACAAATGTTCATCAAACACTTTTCCAGAGAACCTTTTCTTAAAATTCTGCACCAAGTGATACATACACTCTCTATGCTTCGCATTTGGAAATACCTCACTAACTCCTGTCATGACTGCCTGACCACAATCTGTGCAAAAGGTTAGACCAGGTGGGGTACCTATAGCTTCCTTAAGCTTTTCCATGAACCAAATCCAATTTTCATTGGTTTCAGAATCAATGACTCCTATAGCAACTGGGTACATCCATTGATGCCCATCAACTGCACAAGCAATGCATAATTGACCTCTAAATTTTCCAGTCAGGAATGTACTATCAACAGCCAAATAAGGCCTGCAACCTCCAAGGAAACCTTCAACACAAGGTTTCATTGCAAAAAAAAGTCTATTGAATCTGATCTTATCCTCTATTGTATGATGATCAATGACAACAAAGCTGCCAGGACAGGATTTTTCTATCTATGCCTTAAACCTGTACAAGTTATCAAAACTTCCTTTCCAGTTACCATACAACTCGTCCATAGCAAGTTCCTTATCTGTGTACATTTTCTTGTAGCTGATAGTGACTTTCCAATCTTCCTTCAATCTTCTCCTAAGTTCTTTGGGCCGAACAGTTGGGTCCTCAACTAACCAATGCTTAATCTTCTCACGAATCCAAAACTTGGTAGAATGTTTCGAGCACCCACCAGTCCTCCTACCACTTTGACATTCATGATCAGGATAAGGGTTCACCTTGACCTACAAAGTTTAGTTTCAATTGGACTTAAATAAATTCAAAAGGATGAACAAACTACAAAAATAAATAAAAAAAATTACCTGTACAGTGACTTTACCTTTCAACGTCGATGCATGAAGCCTCCAGTTACAACCATCTTCCACTCCCACACAGTATGCTCGATACCTCCCTGGTTCACTCTTTTCAATGTTATACTCAAATTCTTTCTTGATAGCATGTGTAGCAAGAGCCAACTTAAATTCACGCATGTTTGGATAGATGCTTCCTACTTCCATAGGAGGGTCATCTTTGTTGTATACAACTTGAGGCATGTGAGATGGCAATCTATCATTAACAATCTCATCTACCTCAGCATCCATATCGGAGTCAGACATAGAATCAGATTCGGAGTCTGAACCTGATTCTGAATCTTCATCCTCTTTCTCAGTTGTGTTAGCATTTGCATGAAAAGCAGGTACTATGTCAAGGTATAAACCCTCCTCATCAACCCCCACATGTTCATTCTCTTGTTCAGGATTCATAAGATAATTATCCTCAGTATCAACCATGTCATTTTCTAGTTCTGTAACAGTCCCAGTTTTAGTTCCTTTGCTATGTTCTACATGGCTAGGGGCTGGCATTGATGGGGTGCATGGGACTGCAACATTGTCCCATAGTAGAATTTCGGGTGGATTCAAAAAGCCCCATTGAATTTCATCCCTACAATTGAAAGATGAACAACATACATGTCTACAGAGTTTAATCAAATCCCAACCAAAGCAAGCATGACACTGATGTAATGCAATTGAAGCATTGTTGCAACTCACCAGTCAGCTGGTCGCTCGTCGTCCGCCATCTCCTACGCGTGGGCCCTACAGCCTTCCCGCGCGAGGCCCTGCGGCCTATCTCCCGTAGCACAGGGGCCGCGACGCAGCACCACTCTCGTAGCGCAGGGGCCGCGCGACGCAGCACCGCGGCACCGCCTGCACTCCCCGCCTGGAGCCCTTCCTACGCCCGCGACGCAGGGGTCGCGATGCCCTGCGCCCCCGCCGCGCGAAGCCCTGCGCCCCCGGCCGCGCGAAGCCCTGCGCCCCGCCCGCGCGAAGCTCCTGCTGCCACGGCCGCCCGGTCCTCCCTCCAGCCGCCCACGCCACGGCTCCCTCCTCACGGTCGGATCGAGCAGAGCTCTCCTAGGGTTTCAGGATGGGGAACGAACCACAGAGAGTGACCAAGATGGGGGAAGAACGACGGGTGCCTGTCTAGTAGAATTATTGATGGGCATAAAGGTAATTTTAGCCTCAGCCTATAGTCAGCTCTGTTAGAATGAAACGGCAGTGGGACGGAAGTAGTATGTAGGTAAAAGAAACTTTGAGCAAGGGTACTGAGGAGCTTTTCTTCATCTCAATGGTATATAGGGCATTTTAAACTTTTATAATGACACACAGGTAAAAACCTCTACTAATTACTCATCTATTGCATACTGTTAGAACCTGAATGTACTTGTATTGTATGCATACCCATCCAACCTCAAACAGAGTATCTATGCAACACGTTCTCTTGACAAAACACCCCCACCAAATGTTTGCATGATTGCATCTAATTTCTAAAGTAATAACTGAATTTTGACAATAGATATACTCATGTACGTTCTAATAACCTCCTGATCCAACTTCCAACAAGGGAAAAAAATATCTATTCTAGATTTCGAACCAATGGTAATTTAACCAAACTAACAGTAGCACAAACACGGAGCTGAAACGCACACGTAGAGACCTTAACACTCCAAGGACATCGACTTGCGCCTCTCGTCGCCGGAGCTCGTCGGCAGCTGCTGCTGCTGCTGCTGCCTCGCCGCCGACCTCCCGCCGAGCCCGAGCTTCCGGAATAGCCTACTCAGCGCGCCCTTGGGCTTCCCGATCCGGTGGATCTCCTCCTTCATGCTCGAGCACTCCTCCTCGAGCAACACCACCCGCTGCCTGATGTCGTCCACGCTCATCGCCGACGACGACCTCTCGTTGTTCCGGGCCTCGTCGTCGTCGTCGTCGTCGTCCTCCTCCTCCTCCTCCTCCGGCGGCCCCGCCCCGAAGTCCACCTCGCCTCTCCTCTCCGGCGCGTAATGGCCGGCGGCGCTGGGGGAGCCCTGGTCGACGTTGTCCGCCACGAAGAACCACCCGGCCACCGTGGTGCGCAGCCGGAGCTGCTCGAAGAAGAGCACCTGCACCACCACCCGCAGCGGCAGCCTCTCGTTCTGCGCCGCGTGAGTGCACGCCTCCAGCGACAGCTTCTGGCAGTTCATCAGCCTGCACAGCTGCTCCCGCTCCGACGCCGTCAGCCACGGGTGCGCCTGCGTCCACAGCCAGAGCACCATCACGTTGCTGCTCTAATGGAGTTCGAGACGGGAAAGTATTTTCTATGAGTGCAGTTATATAAAAAAATCATAAACTTTTTGATAAGATAGGTTATGTTAGTTTGAGATATTATGCAAACACGTAAGTACGAAGAAACAAAAATAAAAATTTTATTCGCGTTACACAAGTATTATTCACTGTTTAATTTTATCATTTTTTTATAGTGATCAAATTTAGTCTTGTATGTTTGTTTATAAACTTATATCATCTTAATTGATATTGTTATTTTTATTTTAAAAAATTATAATTATTTAAGTTGCACGTAAGTAAATAACGGGATGCCATAGCATCTACATCTACATTAGAAAAACCGTGTCCAGTTCCAGACTCTGTCCGAGGGTTTGCTTACCTTGAGGTAGATGTCAATGGCGCGGTAGATGCCGTCATCGATGGCCCTGGCGTAGTCTGGGACGAGCTCGGCGATGCTCTGGAACTTGGAGAGCTTGACGTTGGTGTCCGTCGCGACCTCCGCAAGGTAGCCGTCGACGAGCTTGGCCACCGTGCTGATCGGCATAAGCTCACCGGAGGGGGCATCGACCAGCTGGGCTTCGTCCGTGATCTCCGGCGAGGCGGCGAACGCCGACGTGTTCGCGGCAATGAACTGCTCCAGCATCCGCTGCACGCAGTCCACGTCGTAGAGCGTCTCGATGGAGTAGCCGGTGTTGGGGATCAGGAGATCCTCCAGCGCCGCCTCCTCGAGCTGGTTTCCGGCCCTCTTCTCCAGCGCGTCGCGGCACGCCGCGCCGGCGTTCAGGATCATGGCGGTGCGGAGGAGCCCGAGCAGGAACCTCGTCGTGGCGACGCCCCTCTCGACGGGGAGCAGCGCGACGATCTCCTCCAGGAGCGCTCTCTGCTCCACGTCCGAGAGCACGGCCCCCGACGAGCCGCCGCCGCGGCCGCCGTCGACGTAACCAGAGTGCCGGGTCAGCCCGGAGAGGTGGCGCTTGGCGTAGTGCGTCAGCGAGCCGGCGATGTTCTCGGGTCTCATGCCCTTGGATCTCATCGCTGTGATGAGCCTCTTGTACACAGGCAGCTTCAGCGACGACGCCTGCTTGTACCACCAGTCCGGGCCCGGCGACCTCGGCTTGCCGGCGGTGGCGATGCCGTTCCACATCACGGTCTCCTCGAGGCCTCTCGCCGTGTAGTACTCCACCATAGGCCAGCCGAAGAGGGTCGGGTCGGCGCAGGCCTTGCTCGCCAGCGCGTCGATGCAGCGCGGTACGACGAGGAGCTCCTCGGCGAGCGGGAGGAGAGCGCCGTCGCACGACCGCAGCGCGCGCACGGCGTCGTCCCAGCTGCCGAGCACGTCACGGAGGAACCCCTCGGCCTGCTTGACGAGGTTGCCCTCGCCGCCGTGGTCCTCGGTCATGCCGAGGTGCTCCGCCGCACACCGCAGCGGGACCACGTTCCCGGCGTTGAGCTCCGCCCTGACGTCGTAGCAGAACCTGGCCGCCAGCTCGAACGCCGCCGCGCCGCCGGGGACGTCGTAGAGCTCGACGCTGCACGGCTCGCCGTCGTCGGCGCCGGCGGCTGCTTCGCTTATCAGCTTTTGCAGCGTGCCACTTCGGCTCATCAATGGAAACTGGACAGTAATACGAAAAAGATCAATTTGATACACGTTGTCAGTAGAGAAAATCTGAAAATGTAAAGACTAAGCAGAATCTAAGGCAGTAGAGAAAATCTGAAAATGTACAGACTAAGCAGAATCTAAGGCAGTGAAATAGTCAAGAAATATGATATCTTTTCAATTCATCAAGTAACCAAATTCTTAACGCAGGCAATTTATTGCACATTTGTACTTCAAAACTCCATGGTGCATTAGTACAAGAGAGAGATATTGGAGATTGAAAGAGATCAGTATAGTAGATATACCTTGTGGAGATGGAAGGAGATGTCCCCGACCTCAACGATCACATCGCTTACAAGCTCAGTCATGCAAGTCCTGCAAGATGAGAATTTTGCTTTTGTCAAAAAAAACCAGGATAAACCTTCAATTCCACTGGCAGCTTAGGGATGAGACCCAAAAGATTCTGCACTGTTCATCTTATAATGTGTTCGTCGATTCTGTTGTGTAAATGTATCTCAGTTCCTTTCTCTGTTATGTGCTACATTCAGTCAAAAACTGAAAACCTAAGATTATCTTAAAGGTGTGTAATGATCGAGTTACTGTCATCTTAACCTGATCAAAGACAGGGAAATTTAGAACAGAAGCCCTGAAATGAAGAATTTTCATGAAAGAAATCCATGCAGTCTATGTGCTACAGGAACACAATCAACAAGTCATATGTTAGGAATTCGTTGAACCCTAACGAAGGCAAAAACATGTAAAAATTAACGAATTTTTTAGAAGATGAACACACGTGCGGGTGTCTCAAACATGAACAGGAAGAGGATTGAGATTTGGGATATGATAGGGATAGGACATGTGAGGAAGTACCAGGAATTAGGATCTTGAAACTGGAAGCAGTCGGCAGGTTTGGATCCGAGAACCTTCGTAATCGCCATTGCCAATTCGATCTCAAAACGACACTGAAAAACAAATCAATTCCGCCAAGAACGACGCAGCAACGGCAAAATTTCGCTCTGATCGTCTGCCATCTGACGCCGCCGCAGATCAGATCGCCGAAATGGATCGGATCGTGGAGGAGCAGCCGAGGTGGCGAAGAAGGTTTGGCAATGGCGGCGACGCTTTGCTTGTTCGTTCTTGTCAGTGTCGAACTGGGCAGGAAGGAGGATTAAATCAACAGAATTGGAAGGTGGCGAGAGGAACACCGTGGAATCCAGCGGTTCGCTTCGCTAAACCTACGTTAGATTAGCGCCTAGCTGCTGCGTGCGGCGTGGTGTGTGGGCCTCTAAAACCGCGCCGTGATTAGTGAAACAAACTCCCCGTTTTGGACTACTAACATTCAGATTTATGCGCTGGAAAACGCGTGTGTTGCATCCACGTGTCTTCCGTTCAATTATTCATCTGATGATCATTATCCAAGTTGCTCGACCGATTCCTCCTCGTCTGACCGCTCGACTCCTCTCTCCTACACCTTGCCGCCGCCCGAGCAGGTCGCCGGCGTGCCGTGCTGCTGCAGGGCCGTGTCTCGGCGAGGATTTCCGGCTTCCCGCTCCCCGCAGTGCGACAGAGCGACGAGGGCGGCATGCTGCGGCTGAGGCGACGGGGCTTCCCGGCGGCCGGCTCGTCCGGGAGCGACAGAGGCGGAGGCGGCGCATGGATCCGGTGAAGTCGCCGCGGCCGTGGCTCGCATATCGCGAGGACGCGGCGGGCGCTGCCAGAATGTTTTCACAGACGGAGGCGGGCTCCACATTGCTGGTAGGCCGCACGGCGGCGGCCGGCAGCGGCTCGGGGCCGCGGCTGTCGAGGCAGCTGCTCGAGCGCTCTCGTGCTGGCTTGAGCGTCGTGGCGGCGTTATGGGCCAGGGCGTTGACAGCGAGAAGCGGTGGGAGTTCGCGATGGCAGCAGTGGCTGATCGTCTCAAGGACGGGCCATGGGCCATGGTCCGTGGCACCGCCATGGGGCAGGCGACGACGGGTTGGTGGGCGTTGGTGCACAAGAAGATGGCTCTAGCGGCTTTGTGCAGAGGTGCACTGCGAGGTATCGGTGGGCGAGCAGGACGGGTGGGCTAACTCCTTCCTTTCCCGCGTGTACACAGCCAGATATTGGTGTCCACAGGTAGGATCACATCTTTTTGGGATGTGGATTTTCGTTTCCTCGATAAGATGTTCCCTCGTTGTTTCCATGTCATCTAAATAGTTATCAAATTTTTTTAAAAAAATTAATAAAATAGATTAATATGATATATATCACTTAAAAACATGTAAGGCCAAATTCGACTTCTATAAGTTGCAACAAAAAAAAATAAATTAAACCAAAAATAGTTATTGTACAATCGCAGTTATATTTGTTATTTTTGTTACAATTTGTAGAAGTTAAATTTTAGTTTGCATGTTTATGTAGTGATATATTTTATATTAATCTATCTTCTCAAATTTTTTTAGAATTTTTGATGACTATTTAGGTGACATGCATGAAACAAGGAGATATTCCCTCGAGGGATGAAAACACTTTTCCCATCTTTTGCCCTACAACGTATGTGCCAATACCAAAATTTAAATCGTAAAACTTAATTTTGAACTCGATTTTGAGGGTTTTTTATTGTATTTTTTCTTAGCATTGACATTTAAGTCATGAAGAATATATATGTAAAAGTTTTAACCATAATTTTTTTATCACTAATATGTCGGTTACAGTATCTATCTATTATATTATTAAAATAGCTCAAAAAGAAGGCATCACGTTGACTGTGGAAACTAAAAATTTCCACATTAATTGAAAAAAAAGAAAAAAGTCCAACTAGAAATACAATCTAAAAATAACTTAAATTCGAAATTAAAAATAAGAAATATTGAAAAAAGAGTCCACATAAGAACCCAATACGTGATTAATTAAAATTCAGAATAAAAAAATTAAAAAAATTCTGAAATTAGAATGAAAAAAGAGAGTTCAAGTAGGAATACAATCTAAACAATAACTAAAAATTTTCACATTAATTAGAGAAAAAGAAAAAAAGAGTCCAAGTAAAAATACAATCTAAAGAATAACTTAAATTCGGAATTAAAAATAAGCAATATTGAAAAAAACGTCCATATAAGAACTCAATACGTGATTAATTAAAATTCAGAATAAAAAATTAAAAATTCTGAAATTAGAAAAAAAAGAGAGTTCAAGTAGGAATACAAACTAAAGAATAACTGCAATTCGTGATTAACTAAAATTCAGAATAAAAAATTTAAAAATTCTGAAATTAGAAAAAGAAAAAAAAGAGTTCAAGTAGGAATACAATCTAAAGAATAACTGAAATTCGGAATTAAAAATGAGCATTATTGAAAAAAGAGTCCATATAAGAACCCAATAGATGATTAATTAAATTCGAAATAAAAAATAAAAAAAATCTAAAATCAGAAAAAAAAAGAGTTCGAGAGGGAATAAATTTTAAAATAGCTAAAATTCGAAATAAAAAAAGAATATTGAAAGAACAATCCATCTCGAACCCAACACAAGTTTAATTAAAATTCAAAATAAAAAAAAATAAATTTCTAGATTAGAGAAAGGAAAAGGAAAGTTTCAATGGGAATACAATTTATAAATAACTGAAATTCAGAATAAAAAAAAGCAAAGTTAAAAAAACAGTCCATCTAGAAAAAAAGAGAAAAGAAAAGTCCAAGTAAAAATACAATTAAAAAATAACTGAATTTTGAAATTAAAAATAAGCAATAAGAGTCCATATAAGATCCAATATATGATTAATTAAAATTCGTAATAAAAATTAAAAAATTTCTAAAATTATATAAAAAAGAGAGTTCAAGTAGGAATACAATTTTGAAATAACTTAAAAAAAATGATTAATTAAAGAAACAGTACATGTAGAATACAATACGAGATAAAATTTATAAAAAAATAAATTCTAAAAATTAAAAAAAAATAAGTTCAAGTAGGAATACAATTCATAAATAACAAAAAAAACAAATTAGAATGAAAAATATTGAATGTTGGAAGAACAGTCCATATAAAACACAACGGTAGTAAATAAAAATAAATTGAGGAGAAGCAGCGTACTCATGAATAAGTAGAGTGGCAGTGGTTGATGGGATATTTAGAATTATAAACGAAACCCCAAAATTGATTATATTTAATTTTTAAAATTCTAATGACGATTAAGAGGAGGAATAACATACATGTCATTAAGTAGCTCAGTCACAAACAGTTGATGAGACTTTTAGAAGTAAAAAATAAATTTCAATGATAATCATTTTCGATTTTTAAAATCCCCTGTGACACTAAAGAGGGGAGACAGCGGACAGGCTGTAGAGTAGTGTATCAACGACATTTGACGGGACTTTCAAAAATTATAAAAATAAAACCCGATGAGACAATAAACTCTAGAAACTAAATGGTCTAATTTTTGAAAGTTCCAAGGATGATGAATAGATACGGTGGTAGGTTAGTGTAACGCCCCGATTTTCGCCCGTCGAAAAATTTATTTTATTAAAAACCTATTTTCAATAATTTGGTTCTTTGAGTGTAATTAGGATTTTTGTGCCAAAAATCTTAATTGATTCTTTCCCTTGTGAACCCAGAATCTTGTTCGTGACATCACCTCCCAAAATTAATTTCCATTATTCGAATTTTGCAGTTCGAATTTCCACTCCTGAACCTTTCCAAAAATTCGTACGCTTGAAATTTCAATTTCGGGATTTTAACCGTGTCGTTAAATAATCTCCTTTCCACCCAGAGAGTCTAAAAATATTTATTTTTAGACATCGACCACCTGACCAATATTTCCTATACGTGTGCATATTAAAATCAATATTTCTGCGCACGTATCGACAATCATTTTCCTTCCCGTTCAAGTATTCCGAAATATTTTTGGAATTCTACCGCCCGGCAATTATCTGTCCTTTTTCCTGCACCTGTAGTTCTTCTCATTTTCATTAAGTCAGGCAAGTTAATTAGGTTCACCCAACACTTGTTCAACCACATTTCTTTGCCCCTATTCTTTTTCCTCAGCCCCAGGCCAAAACAAGGGTTAGGCACCGTCCCTGCAAATCAAAAATTAGGCACGAGCATGGTTAGGCACCGTCGCCGCGCTGCTCGCCGAGCAAGTCAGGCAACAACAGAGAGAGATTTCTCCATAGCAACCTCGTCGTTGCTCCTTGCCCAGTGCACCGTAGCACCAAGCCAAGGAATCTTTGAGCCAAGCGTCCACACCGAAAGCAAACGCCGAGTCCATGCCGTCCTCCATCGACCACCGTCCACCGTCCTCGCCCCTGTGCGGCCCTGCCATTGGCGTCAGACGGACAGAGCATTCGGCCCCGCTCGGCAGAGCAGCCTTCGTCGTCATCCACCGGTCGCGACGGCTATAAAAGCCGTCCTTCTCGCTCACTGTCGCCGTCACCACGACCGGCCGAGTCGGCGCCATCACTGACCGGCCAGGCCAAGCCGTCGCCCTCCCCTGCCAAGCCCCTTCCCTTTTTGCCGGCCTCCCTGCCGAGCGCCGTGGTCGGCGCCGTGCCGCGCCGCCCAGCCGCCGGCCAACGCCGCGCCAGCCGCACCCGTCGTCCTCGCCGCGTCGCGCCGCAGCCGCGGCCGCTGCCCGAGCCGGCGCCAGCGCCCCGCTGCCCGGCCGCGCCGCCGGCCTTCTCCAGCCGGCCGCCGCCCCGGCCTCCCAGCCGCGCCCGCGCCGTGCGAGCCGCCTCCCGGCCAGCGCGCCACCGCCTCCTCACGGGCTCTTCCTCTCTCCCGGGAAGAACACAGAGAAAGAGATAAGAAAGAGAGAGAATGAGAAAGAGAGAGGAAGAAGAGGATAAGAAGGAGAGAAGAAAAAGAAAAAGAGAAAAAGAAAAAGAAGGNAAAAAAAAAAAAAGAAAAAAAAAAAAAGAAGGGGGGGGCCCCGCCGGTGGGCCCCACTGTCTTGACTATCTCCCGGCGGGCCTTTGACCGCGGACTTTCAAAAAGTCTATATTACCTCCCTCACGTTGTCAGGCCAAGCCCATAAGTCCCCCATAAAAAGTCTACAAAACATCCCCGCTTTCATTGGGCCAACCGCCCTGATAATCTATCCAAAAGTCCATAAAACGTCCCTCATTTCCTCGGGCCGAGCCCAAGAAAATCCATTTCTGCAAAAAGTCTATATCATATCCTCCAGGCCGAAGTCCACCAACAAGCCACCCTCCTCACCAAAGTCTAACTTATATCCCTCTACTCACCCAACCCCCTCTATTGAAGTCCATCTTGCCTCCCCAAACCATTCATTCCTGTTGGGTTAAGTAATAAAAAGATAAAATCTAATGCTCCTCCCCGGTGCTACTTCCGGCAACGACGTCGCCGTGCGTCGCGCTGTCATCTGAACCCCGAGAACGACTAACTTATTGAACGGCTAACATCTAACATCTAATATTTGACCCATTGACTCACTAACCCGCTGACTTCTAACTCACTAACCCGTTGACCTCTAACTCACTAACCCGCTGACCTCTAACTCGCTAACCCCTAACCCCTAACCTGCACTAACCCGCTAACATTTATTCCTTAACGTTGTGTGTTCGTTTGTTGCCACCGATCGAACACGTGGTGTGCGAGGACGATCCGTGGGCCAACTGTCCCCAGGCTGTACATTGACGACCGTAGTTTCGTGTGAGGACCACCGCTCGGTGTGCCGCTACCCGGCTGCCGCAAGGTGAGCTCCTCTCCTGCTCTTCCTCTTGCTTTTGTTTCCTTACCGCCGTTGTTGCCGTGGCACGGTGACGTTGTGAGGCACAACACCATATCCGTTCCCTACGCGGTTGCTCTCCGCAGCGACCGCCGCTGTGCCGCCGGCCATGCATGCGCCACACAGCTAGCTGGCTATACGTGTGCATGCATGCAAGCAGCTCATATACATGCACGCTTGTAGCTCGCCCAAGCCCTTCACCTCACCATGCGCACACTCTTTTAAAAACAAAACCTGTACGTGAGGAGTTAAGGGCGGTTCCACCCGTCAGATCTTTCCCTTTTCTTTGTTTTAAAACTTTTTCAATCTTTCGAATTCCATATCTCTCTCGTTTTAAGTCGGATTTGAACGAAACTTTCGTCAAAATCTTTCTAAAATCAAGATCTACGCAATGGCACTAGTTGGTTATTTTTGATTGTTCTAGAATTTTTGGCTCTTTTGTGTTAGCGAGTAGTTTGTGACGTTAGTATTCAACCGGACAGGGTACATCTGCGAGGAGGAAACTGAGCTAATCAAGAACGAACCCCCAATTGAGCAAGGCAAGTCACTACGCCCCCTTCCTCGAACATGTTGATCCTATTTTTATAAATGTGTTGATTGCAAATAAAATTGCATGCTAATTATAAAACGTGTACCTACATTTGCTTAAAGCCTTACCTTTGATATTGTTTATCCTTATGTATTTACACACCTTTGTTACCTGAGTATATTACTTTACGCGTGATTATTTACTCCCTGCTTAGCCCTGCCTACATAGACGTTATACACTCCATATGTGGGATATGTGGATGTGGTTACACTGATCACTCGATGGAAGTGATTGATAGAGATCGGGTGGAGACATAAGCGCCACCCACAGCATGAAAACCTTTGCGAAAACCCAAAAACTTAATTAAACAAAAGTGATTTCGACTGGGGCGGCACGGATAGAATATGGGTGGTTCTGGGAACGGTAAGCCGCCGACCCTGGTCAGTTAAGGACCGAGTCAAGAAGCTAAGCAGGAAACGAACCGAGTACGACCACACTTCTTGAGTGGGGTTAGACCCGGTGGACTAGGTTATTCTCGTGGGGTGGCACCCCAGACATGGTAGGTTCTGGATATCGGTATGGAAATGTGGAAGTGTGTGGTTTAATGACGTCAAGCTTTATATATGTATGATGTAACCTTCAATCTCGGGAGCGCCAGGACTTCCCTCACAACCGGCTCGAGGTAGGAATGTGGCGCCGGGGGTGCAATGGGGATTCATAGTCCTTGGAGCGGGTGCCACCATGCGAGGGTAATTGAAAAACCGGGCCGTGACAAGTCTCATGTGTTGGGTGCGTCACGGAGTGTGGGATTAAAAGCGTACATCCACTGCAGTGTGAGTAAATTAAACTATTCGAATAGCCGTGCTCGCGGTTAATGAGCGCCGGGACTTGCATCACTCTTGACTAGCCTCGTCAATTTGTAATATTGCTAAAATATGATGGGTATGGAAGGCGTGACCTTGCCTGATGTGCAAAAAGGTCGTAGTGGTTAAAACTGTGGAAATTGGATGCGAGGGTAAACCGGACCAAGCGAGGCTTGGGGAAGGTGGATGAACCCTCGCAGGTTAATGGTAACTTCAACTTAACGTGGTTTTCAGTTAAAACTGTTATGGCGTAGGTTTGTGAAATAATTTGTGAAAACTAGCTTTATGCAAATAAACCAAGCCATCCTTGAACCCCTATGAACATTATATGCATTCTGTAGTGGTGGCTTGCTTAGTACGGTTGGTACTCACTCTTGCTTATTTAAATTTTTTTTAGAAAAAGGTGTTGGTGTCGATCTGTGCATGTGCTATGCTGGCAAGGAGTTACCAAGGACGATGGAATAGGGACCTAGGTTCACCAGTCGATGCGTGTGGTATAAAATGGACCGCCGCTGCTTCGCTTCCGCTACCTCATTTATTTGTGTTGGTATTTTGTATTGTTGTTGACCATGCTTGGTCTATTTGGATCCCAATTGAGCTATCCTTGTATTATTAATAGATTGTAAGACCCGTATGACGATGTCAGCTTGTGATATACAACTGTGCCATGTGTGTACCATCTACTGATCCAGGGAATGGTATTATAATACACATGGGGTTTCCGGTATAAAAACCGGGGGCTCACAGTTAGGCAAACAAATAAAGGGGGGAGAGATAATGACTGGTATTACTTTTAAAAAACTATAAATTTAGAAACCTCGGGATGATAACGTTCGATCTTTGAAAGTCATGAAACAACGAGATAATTATTTTACAAATTTTTAAGTAAAATCGTGTGAAAAGATATATAATTTTGTGGGCGCTAGCCACGTAATTGCGCGGACCATCCAGCTAGTTATCATTATCATTATCAGTAGTTGGTCAACCGATGGCAGCCTACAGTGGTCGTATGCCAAGGTGGGCCGCTAGCTCCTCTGTGCCCACAGCCGGACCCAACAACAGCCGAAAGGGAAGGTTGAGGGATGGCGAGGCAATGTCAAGGCGGACTAGATCCGCACCTTGGCACCTCCCCTAGTGCATTGTCTACATGATAGTGGTCAACAAGCAACAAATGATTGTTTTCTAGCATTATGATTCTAACATCAAAATTTTCTAAGTAGAGGAGTGACATGAATGCTTGTTGCTGCACCAAGGACAAAGCAAGTTTGAAGCAAGGACATAGAAGAAGATTGAAGCTTAGTCTTCTTACTTTCTTTCTTAACCCCCATGACAAAATCACGAGAAAGAGAGGGTATCCTCCCCAACTTTGAGGCAAATCTGCAAATTTACTCAAGTTTATGGCAAAACTGAAACAGCTTGGTGCAATGAGAGTAGCGTAGTCATTGAATCTTTTCCGTAGACACAATTAATCATACATGTATATCTCTTTCTGATCAGAAAAGAATGGAATTGATTTGCTATGTCCTGTTGATTTCAAGCGTTGCTTAGTTGTATTACTATGTGGTTCATCAGCATTGCTGGCATATTCATCGTACAAACAGAGTCACGTATCACGTAAAAATAAAAGAAAATGGATGCAGCCGTCAGATTACACGTGTGGTTAACTTCTGAATTTTCTGAATTCTGAAGCAGCTATCAGTTCAGGCTGGTGGTGCGACGTCATGGTTGTGCTCCCCGAAGAGCCGATTCAAGAACATGGCCAGCCTAACTCCCCCCTGCGCGATCCGTCGCGTCACGATCGGGAGCCGTGAGCCGAAGTAATCATCTGGAAATGACAAATTGACAATCGCATGGCGTCAGCTAGGTTCAGACTTCAGACTTCAGATGCAGCAAGAGCAGGTTACCTGACAGAGTTTCCCCTTCACGGACATCTTTGTACGCCCATTTGCAAGCCAAATTTATGCTCTCTGTAGCGTACCTGTTGTATGATAGAAAAATATGATTCGAATCCAAAAAACCAAGGCGATTCTTTCTTTGTTTACAATACAGAATTGTGGTTTCAGAATTTTGGATTGTACTGACTTGGTTGAGCAAGACAGGAGATCCTCGCAGTCTCCCCAAGAGGATACGTCATCAGACCACGTTCCCTGGAGATGAAAAATTGCAGAAATTTGTTCGTTCAAAAAAAAATTGCAGGAATTTTTCTCATGTTTCTTTGCTTGGAAGAGTTGTTTTCAGGCAGTTTTCTCTTACTGTGGTGAAGTTGTGCACAAGGTCCTTTTGAAACGCATCCATGTCCTTGCCGTAGAATTCAGCAATAGCTGTGAGTATCATCTCCCTATCCCACACCTGAAAATACACCGGACAGACTTGAAAAGTAAGTAAATTAAGCTTAACGGCAGGTATTTCACATGGAAGGAATCATGTCAGGATCAAGGGAGTTGATTACATGGTGGAGATTGGATTTGTGCCTGAACCAGCGCAGGTTAATCGTATTGCCCCCTTGGTCGCTCGTGAATCCAACATGCATTGGCTGAATGGACAAATAAAATAATTAGTAAGTTTTTTTATTGCGGGGAAAAATAATTAGTAAGTTGATGTGTATGAACTGTTGCAGGAAGTGCATGAGAGTAGACTAATTGGTGTGACAGGTTAAGGTTACCTGATGAACATCTCCCATGAAGTGTGACAAGAACAGCAGGGCTTCAGTCATGTTATCTGCGTTACAAGCAGTTACAACAATATGAAACAAAATGAACAGTCAGAAAAGAGCTACATGGCAACTGAACTATATTGGTTGATATGATATACCTCCCTCCATCCCTCCAAATATATGACGTCGTTTACTTTTTATATAACGTTTGACCATTCATATATATATATATATCATTTATTTTGTTGTGGCTTGTTTTGTCATCAAAGAAACTATAATATTAATTTATACTTTTAAATACTTATACTAATTTTTTGAACACGATAAATGATCGAAAAATCAACGACGTCATACAATTTAAGACGAAGACGAAGGTAGTACTACAATTGTGTAGTGCTCACATTTGCGATCGGCGCTGCCGTGATTGTAGTGCATAAGCTGGGAAGTGAAGTTGGCGATCGCGCCGGCGACGCACATGTCCTCTGCACCATCCGGACCATGGCAATCCCCTGAGAACCCAAACGCAACAGACATATCAACATGCACACCATTATCACAGCAGATTCAGAGTAACAAAATTCAGAAACTGATGGAGGAGAACTGGAGAAGAGTGGGTCTTAGCCTACTTGAGTAGACGAAGCTGCAGGCTTGGTCAGGCGTGTCGATGAAGTGGAGCGGGCTCGTCCACCTGTACTTGTACCAGTGCCTGACCTGATCCGGCCACACGCACAGCGCCGACAGGTCGCCGTCTGCCTCCTCCGGCAGCAGGTTCCTCACCGCGTGCGCCGCGGCTGGCTTCAGCAGATCCTGCATCCAACACGGCATCAATCCATGATCAGTCATTCATTCAGATCCAATTGTTTAGGAATGGCTCGATTGATAGTGATCATTCACCTGCGCGATTCGGCATGTGAGCATGTGACCCTCCTTGCTCCAGGAATGAGCCGCCGGTGCCGAGGCGAGGACGAAAACTGCAACCGCTGCCGCTGCTAGTAGAAACGATGATGCCATTGATCGACGAGACGAGCTTGATCCAGATGAGAGAAAGATCGAAACGCAGCAAGTGATATAGAGCAGCATGCAGCAAGCGGAGCAGTGGGAGGCAATGGCTTAGCTTAGCTAGCCTTCGTTGAGTGCAAGCGTTGTGTGGCGTGTTACCCCGCATGCTTTGCTTCGCGCCATCAACCAATGGCCGGTGGTGGTTTCGCCTTTCGGAAAGCTACTACTAGGTTGCTGGGCCGAAGCAGATTCTCTAGTAATGGGCCTCATCAGACGGCCACGGCCCGGCTCGGCCCGTTTCTCGCTTGACATGGCTTTATTGGGCTGGGCTTAAGGGAGGCGAGACATTTCGCGGGGGCTAGGATAACGTCTCTGCCCAAGCGGAGCGAAAGGGATGACGAGCGCCGGCGGCGGCGGCGGCTTGGTGGCCTCCTCCCCGCTCGTCGCGTGGCCCCGCGCCGCGCCCGCCTCGCGCGGCGGCAGGTGTGCGCCGCGCGCGTCGGCGTTCCACCCGGACGTGTCCCGCGCGGTGGAGTCGCTGCAGGCGGAGTTCCGCGAGGTGGACCGCGCGCTCGCCCTCAACTCCGCCCGCGTCTCCGCGGCCTTCCGCGCCGCCCACGTCGCGCCGCATGTAAACCTCCTCTCTTTATCCTTTCTCTGGGTGAGGCTCACTGGCCGCCCGCCAGGGCGGGTTGTAAGTTGTAACCGGCGTGCGCGCGCATGTGTAAATTTCAGCATTTCGGTGGCTCGACGGGGTACGGCCACGACGACGGGGGCGGCAGGGAGGCGATCGACTCCGTCTTCGCCCAGATCGTCGGCGCCGAGGCTGCCATTGTGCGCCCCCAGGTTCCATCTCCACACGCGCTACCATCTCTCTCCCCTATTTCTTCATCCATTCCACTGCACCCACTTCTGAGCCTCACTGAGCTTCTTGTTCTAGTGATGAGATCTTGTTAATCGATTCCAGTTCTTCTCCGGGACGCACGCCATTGCATGTGCTCTGTTCGCGCTTCTGAGGCCTGGTCATGAGGTAAGAAAACACCTAGATGGACTGGATTTTCGCATTGCTTCTCCTAGCTAGAAACCCGGGAGTTGATGAAAACCAAGAACGTGTGCAGCTGCTGGCGGTAGCTGGTCCTCCGTACGACACACTGGAGGAGGTGATTGGGATCAGGGGGTTGGCCAATGTGGGATCACTCAAGGATTTTGGAGTGGCATACCGAGAAGTTCCGGTTTGTCGATTTCTCCTCTACGACACCAAGCATGCTTGACATTGTGCTACTGATGAGTTACTGATGTGGCTTCAGTTGTAGCTTGCAGCAGATGGTAGCCTTGATTGGGATGCTCTTGCAAATGCTGTCAGACCAGAGACTGGATGCGCCTTCATACAAAGATCTTGTGGTTATTCCTGGCGCAAGAGCCTAAGTATATCAGATATCCAGCGAGCTATTGATATGATAAAGGCAAGATGATATGTTATGAGTTTATGGGCCAGCATGTTCGGTATGTGCATTAACTAATGCATATGGTGATATTTGCTCATGGAGTCATGTTTTGGAACTCATTGCAGATGCAAAATCCAAACTGCATGGTTATGGTTGACAATTGCTATGGTGAATTTGTTGAGACGTCGGAGCCTCCAATGGTGGTATGTTCATGCTTGTAGCCACCTTAAGCATTAGATTTTAGTTATCTGATTGGGTACTTTCATGGCAGGGAGCAGATTTGATTGCAGGTAGTTTGATAAAGAATCCAGGTGGGACAATTGCACCTTGTGGTGGCTATGTCGCAGGGAAGAAAGATTTGGTTGCGGCAGCTGCAGCTCGCCTATCTGCACCTGGCCTTGGGGTAGAGTTTGGGTCTACACCTGGACATGTAATGCGGGCACTGTTTCAAGGCTTGTTTCTTGCTCCGCAAATGGTTGGAGAAGCTGTCAAGGTAAATTATTTATAAATTTCCACCTCTTTAACCAAAAAAACGAAAAAGGAAAACAGCATGCAAGATCTCAAGTGATAGACTTATACCATCCACAGGGAGGCATGCTTATTGCAGAAGTCATGTCAACCAAGGGCTATAGAGTTCAGCCACTTCCAAGGGTTCCTCGCCATGATATTGTGCAGGTTGGTTCTACATGTTATACATTACTTCACCAGCACAAAAATACTCATACATGATACAACCAAGATAGTGCAGCATATATGGTTGAAAATCAGTCTGAACATTTGCTTGTTTCTTTCTTGAAAAACATCTGTGCAGTTAATTGCGACGCCTCACATGTTCAATGAACTGACATAGGAAAAGTACAGAATGCAAAATATATAAGAATATGGAATCAATGAATTCATGATATCCTTCCAACGTTTTAATTGCATTGACACATGGCTGAAGGAACCATCTAATTAGAAGTTTGATCTTGAGTACTGACAGAAGGCCAACCAAGCATTTACACTGCAGACTAGGCATTTCAGTGATAAAATATCTCTTCATTTTCTCAGGCAGTAGAGCTTGGCAACAGGGAGAGACTCATAGCATTCTGCGAAGCAGTCCAACAAACTTGCCCAGTAGGATCATTTATTAAACCAACTGCTGGGGAAACTCCTGGTTATGCTTCAGAGGTTTGTTTATATGCCTTCCTGTACTGCTTTGTGCTTATTGCTTTAGTTATATTTGTCTTTATCAATGTTAGGGTAATTTATTTCATTCATTTGTTTCACTGAAATGATTTCTTTTCCAAATACTACACATTGTTCTTTTCTTTTATGTAATACAAAAACCTTTCATTAGTGTGCTATGATATATGAATGGTTAATCAAATTGAATCAGGTCATTTTTGCTGATGGGACATTCATAGATGGAAGCACAAGTGAGTTATCATGTGATGGGCCCTTAAGAGATCCATACGCTGTATTCTGTCAGGTTAGTTGAAGTCATGCTTCACACGTACCAATCTTTCACCCTATCATCCATCCCTAGTGCTGATGGTTCCTTTCCCCTGGAAATGCAACGGTGCAGGGAGGAACACATTGGACACAATGGGCTCTTGTCCTCACCGACGTTCTGAAGATTATATAGCTGTCTGTTGCCAGAAGCACAGAAATACAGAATACTTTCATCTTCTGGAGTGGGTTGCCTTTTTTTTGGAATAATTGATTGCTAGGTATATGATATTGATTGAAATGAAAATTGTCAGGTAAAGCTCATAAGTCTGCTTGGTATTGATGTTGTCAGTTCTGAAAGTTATCAACTCATAATTGGAATTATTGACTTAATGCAAGAAACAAACATGGCGCGCGTCTTTGGTTAAACTGATGAATGATACTAAAATTTTAAAGAAATCGAGATATTCACAGTTGTGAAGAGGCAGCAGGCTGCATTGATTAGAGTAACTTCGAACCAAAGCTTCCCAAGGACAGACAGCCAAAGCATCACAAGGACAGCTAGCTTCAGCCATTGACTTGCCAGTTCATTTTGGGTAGAACTGAGTTGTATGGGTTACTAGTTAGAAACTTAGGCCCCGTTCGATTCTCCTATAAGGAGGATATAAAATTCCAGATTATCATGGCACGCTTTTCAAACTGCTAAACGGTGCGTTTCGTGTGAAAATTTTCTATATGAAAGTTGTTTTAAAATATCAAATAAATTCATTTTTCAAGTTTGTAATAATTAAAACTCAATTAATCACACGTTAATGTCACCTCGTTTTATGTGAAACACTTAATCTTCATCTTTATTTTCATCTTAAGGAGATTCAAACACCACCTAGAATGCTTTGGAAGCGATGCACTAGTTCTATGAGCTTGTAGCTTCAGAAGAGATGGGGCCAAGATGGCTCTCACATCATTCTGGAGGATATTTTTGTACCATGAAATCATATTTCTTAGAGTGCCACCCTGCCAGGACTAATTTGTGATTGAGGTCGAATTGTAGAGTCTGCTATTACCCATGTTTCTCTACGAAATATTTTTTTGCTTTTTTGCTGAGAATTATGGCTTCCTGAGTTCGTTTGTTACAATTCTTCTCATGAAGCCATTCTTCTTGTAAAGAGTTCGTTTGTCAAAATTCTTGTCATGAATTGCTTACTTGGTAAAAATCTCAAAGATACGGACCATTTTCCTATAGAAAGAAGAGTTCAATGGACAAGGTAAGTTAACACATGATGCTGTATGCAAAGTTGTGGGTTTGTCCAACGAATAAATTTGTGATCCAAGACATCCTACTCTGGGATCAGATATAAGTGCAGGCATCCTAGCTTGCCAACGTCTTACGAGACACTAAAAATGTCAAGCGCCAAAATTTATGCTCCTAATCTCTGTAAGTACCAAATAATCAAATTTTGAAGAGCATGTGCCTCACCTTGAAGTAAGTGAAGCATAGCAGCATACGCTAGCAACAGCCTGCACCTCCCAGTACCATGTTTCTCCATCACTAAGCAAGTTACTTTTCTTTCCAGAATCCAAGCAACCAAAAAGACAAGTTCAGTTTCTTCATATTGCTGCCACAGTAGTAGCCCCATTCTGCAGTAAACAGCACAAGATACTGGAAGGGTGTCAATAAGAGGGAACATGGATTCAAGCAAGTATAGACCAAGAGGCTACACGATGGCAAGCAGCAACAACAAGAGGCCACCTCCTTACCTCCTCCTGCTGCTGCTGGCACTCGGCGCCGCGGCGCTGAGCGTGGGCATCCTGCACAAGATGAGGGAGCGCCGCGTCTTCGCCATCCTCCTCCATGAACGCGATCAGCAGCTTATCTCCCTTCAAGCCCTCCTGCAGGTACGGATATATTTCTGGCATGTCATGCATCAGAGTTCTTACATTAGCAATCCAGGAAGTTGCAGCGAAAAAAAAATCTAACATTATATATCCTTTAATCAACACATCATGCTCAGTTGCTCACATAATACAAGTATTGAAATAAATTCAAGCCCCCTAAGAGGCTAGAGACTGTACACTGAGAGCATGTGAATGTGTACTCGGTATTTCTGTGCTAATTAATAGATGAGTATACGCCCACCCTGCACTACTGCACTCACAGAAGTCATGAAAGCCCTACAGAGAGCATATGCTGTGTAATCTGGAACTATGCCTTCATAAAATTCAAACTTGCCAAAGACTTCAATACTGACAGCGTTTCAGAGAAACTTTGAGCTGCATCATATCAGAAATCCGGAGTATTACTTTCAAATACAGGCACAGACATACATTCAACCGAACATCCTCTTAGTTCAATCTATAATCATTCTAAAAGGTAAACACTGAAATACCAGTAGCATTCTAGATATGTAAAACTTAAAACTGTATGCCTTTCAGTTACTGGGCAGTTCAGATACCTGATCTTTAAATTCCATAATATATTGTTAACCACATATTAATGTTTAATTTTGGCCAGAAAGAACATGAAATTAGTAAAGAGATGAGGAGAAAAGTGGATGAATTAGAAGCCAAAACATCCGTTCTAAGCATCGAGAGGACAGAACTGAAAAACAAGCTAATGGATTCTGAAACCACCACCACATATCTCACTAATACCCAGAAAGAGCTGGAAGCAGCTCTAGTGGAAAAGGAGGGTCATATCAACCAAATGAAAGAGAATGCAGCTGCTTCAGGCCCTGAACAAATGGCAGCTATAAAGGAACTTCTGCAGCAAAAAGAAGCAGAGCTTGAAGAGATCAAGACCAAGTTGCACGACTACAAGAAATCAGATACAAATATCAGTGAGAGCATTTTGGTTGGCGCAAACAATGAGAATACAACTTCTGACACAGTGGTACCTGAGAATTCTGCAAACCCTGGTGATTCTGCTCCAGCAAAAGAACATAATTCTTACGACAACAGTGCGTCAGGGAGCTACCAAGATGAGAGCACTGGAGCAAGCACAAACAATGAAAATGCAACTGTTGATACTGTGGTACTCGATAATTATGCAAACTCTAGTGATTCCACACCTGCTTCTACAGAAGAACCACATCCCTACAACACCACTGCATCAGAGAGCAACCCTCAAGAAAATAGTTCCCCAGAACAACACTTTATAAAGCTTACAACTAACAGGGAAGATGATGAATTCCAAGACAAAACAACAGGTGATGCCAATGATAATTCAGATGATGCTCTAGAGGGAAGCCACTCGGGGAAATCTGAACTTCCTCAGTGGAGCCCAAAATTGGCAGATAGTAAAGATAACAGCACAGAAGAACTAGATGGCACCAGACAGTTGGAGAACCCACAAGGTGAGGCCAGCTATGAAAGCAGAGGCAGTAAACTGCTGGAGAAAGAGGTGGAAGTCAGCAAAGAAGTTGAACCAATGAAGGAAACTAGTCCTGAGACTGAGCTGGAGACCTCGAAGGATAGCTTGAGTGAAGCCAACCAAAACAGTACACAAGCTGTTGAACCTGTGGCTGATCCTGCAGATGTGAAGCCCAGTATGTCCATATATAATGATGAAACAAAAGAAACAAGCAAGAGACGTAGGCGGAGAAAGTTTAGATCCAGGAGGAAGAAGAGGACCAACGCTGCTGCTACCAATGTTGATGGAGAAGTCACCAAAGTAAGGTAGCCACAGCAAAACCATAAGGATACTTGGATTTGGAAAATGACTGCAATGCAATGATGAATCGTAAAAGGTATAGATAGGAAAACTGCAAAAACAATTTAAAAGAGATGACCCAGATAGCTGCCAATATGCTAAATAGCTCTGAAGAGAAGGAAAGAAAATAATGGTTAAGCAGCTGCAGTTACCAATTTGTAGCCGACGGCAGCACAAATAATATTTCTGTTTCTGAATATTACAAATGGATCTCTTCCTTGAAAATATACTGCCTTTACACTTTGTTTTGTGTAAACACTTTCTTGCACGACAGTCATCAAAAGTTCTGTAAGCACTAAATTTCTCTCTGAGGTTAAACATGATAATCCTTATGATTACTACAACATCATGTCATGAAGTCACATTTCCTGGATGTGCTAACTTTGTTTATACTTTATACTAACATTGCATGGCCTCATAAAGGACATGCAAGTGCAAAACAACATTTAGAAGCTAGGAATACAAAACAAAGCAGCAGAAAAGATATATGATAATTATGCTTTGTGAGAAATTTAAACAATAAATTATGTTTTGCTCTGAACATCCAATAAATATATATCTCAAAACTTGCTGTGACACCACAAGAATATTAAATCAAATCTACAATTATGCCCTCAATTGTCTCACCCAAAAAATCAAAATTGAAAAAATTACATTGGTGGTTGCGAGTTATGAATGTATATAATGGATGCTGCTCAAACAGCAGCCTAATCCATGGCAATCCTGGCTGTTTCTGATGTTTACCTGTGCCAGTCACATCTGTGGTTGCTGTACTTCATCAACTACAGGTAGTATAAATGGCCGCCCATGTCTAATCTGAGGACGTAACTTCAGGACAAAGTTAATCAGTTCTGTTACTGTGTTCACATGTGGCTGTTGAGTAAGGCATTGAAGCATTTCCACTAGGAAGTTCACAAAAAATTCTAATGTTGATACACATTCATTAGTGCGTGAAGCACCGCTGAAGCAGAGGGTGTGAATAGTCTACATAGTTATCCCAGAAGCCCTTGTACTTCTCCATCCCAATTTTTAGCCATGGCTTCATATTTCCATTGTAATGTAACACTGCACCTTCTTTGATAGTAGCAGGATCCACTGTTGTGTAGCCCAGTCCCAAGACATGCCATTTGGGGTCCAATGGCTCAACCAAGCCATAAAAAGCAAGAAGACCAGGTGGTAAAGATCCAAGCTTCCATAGGGTATGATCAGCATTGCGCTCTTGCCAGTAATGATATATACCTGTCACATTCTTATTCCTCCACTCCACAAGATCAAGAACATTCATACCAAATGCCCAGCCACAGGCATCAGGATCAAAATGAGCACGGATTAGAGGATGGGAATGGTTAAGATACTTATGGAACCTGTGAAATGTCTCCATGCAAGTCTCTACAGCTCCCATAACATTCCCATTGAGGTCGATGGTGAACAATTCCGATAAGTCCTTTTGGACAACAATGTCATCGTCAAGAAATACGACCTTACGCAATTCTGGATAGATTGCTGGGATATAGAACCTCAGGTGGTTAAGCATTGATAAGTACTTAGGGTTCCTGAATTTGACTGGTGTTCCACGATTACCACTGCCAGAGAAGTAGTAGTTCTGGGTGGCAGCATCCTGGAGCTGTTTAAGAACAGGAACATACGATGCATTGAGCCAAGTGAAGTCCTCTACCTTTTGTATCTCCACAGTGGCTCCTCTGTAATCATTCAGGGCGAACCACGCCCTCATGGGAGCATAATTCACCTCGTCAGTCACCAAGTGAAAAACAATCTTTTCAGGGTGCATTGAATTTAGAGTTGTAGAATTGACGACAACAGAAACAGCAAGGATGTTGTCCGAGAAAACACAGTAATGGTAAAGGCTGTTATCCCTTAGGTTGCTCTGTACTGCTGGGCTCCTCTCAGTAAACTTCCTTTGGAGTTCAGTTGTCTTGAACCATTCCATGGTTAACCGGACTCCAAGGCAGTAAAGCCCCTTTGGAAGCTCCTCGGCAGCAATCTGCCCATACTTCGTGCTCTTTTCCGCCTCAGCTTTCGATTTCTCCTCTAGGGATTGAATCTGACCTTTCAACTTCATGATTGTAACTGCACTATCATAGCGAAACTGCTGTGCCTGGAAGAACAGCACCGACATGTCCCTAATTGCCTTCTCCGCTTCCTGCTCCGTTACCGTGCCACCATGGGCTGCAGCATGCGCAAGGATGCTCTGTGTCCGTCGTATCTGCGAACTAAGCTCTGCGGCAAACTGCAGGTTATTGGCTTCTTTCGCAACGACGAGGTAGGTTTTTGCAAGGGAAATCTGGTCCATAAGCTGCCTTGAAAACGAGTGAGCACTCAGCATTTCGTCTGTCATGTTGAACGCATCCGTAACGCCATCGAAGTAAGATCTCTGCGCATACAGAAGCCACAAATTTCAAACGTTACTCATGATCATGAACTAAAACCAGATCAATCAAAACCAAATGCAACGAGCTAACGAAATGTGAAGCGAAGTAGTACACATGCCGCCGGTTTTGCATGAGATGAGACGCGATTCGCTCACCTGACGGAGGAGAGGGGAGGTGGTGGCCTCGGATCTGGACGAGTCGGTGGAGGGGAACACCACCGGGTCGGGGTCGGGCGAGCCCCGGAGCGCGAGCAGGAGGAAGAGGCACGCGAGCGCGAGGAGGAGGGTGACCGCGAGGCGGAACCACCACGGGCGCTGCTGCCACCGGCGCTTGAACGACGACGGCCGCCGCTGGTCCAGGAACGGCCGCCGCCTCATCGGATCGCGCGGCCGCGCCGGTGCGCCGCCGGTATCCAGCGGGGCAAGGGCAGGGCACGGCGGCCGGGGCCGGCGAGATCTGGGGGACGCGGTAACCGCTTTGTGCGGCGAAGGTTTTGGTCCCCTTTTCCTTTTGTTTCTCTCGCGCGTCGCGCCCTCCCTTCCGCCCGCCCAGATCTCGTGCGGCGCGGCGCGGCAGGCAGCTTCGCCTTCGTTGCGTTGCCTTGCCTTGCCCTGCCCTCTCTCTCTCTGCGTGCGCGGCTTGACTGCTCCACGACTTGGTTGGAGTTGGATCTTGTAACTTGTCGCTCACATGATCCCAACCACTGGGTAAGTTTGAAAATTCATCGGTGTGCTTTTCCCGGTTCACCGTTTCATCAAATGTTAGGTGAGAAAGGGGGAAAGAATCCATTATATGCCATCTCAATAGGACATTATAAAAAAAATTGATAAACTCATTAGTATATTAAAAAACAATATCAATGATAAATTGTTAAATTGAAATAAACTCAGTGTCATAAAAGATTCTTTAAAAAATATGCGAACAAGTGTAAATTAATTTTGAATTAGTTATGTTTTGGTTTACCCATTTTGATTTGTTTACTAGAAGTAGCCATTAATTAGGAAATAGATAGATGGTTGTGACAGTAATAATATTTTTACTAGTATGATAAGCTGGTTTCAACTGTTTTGAAAAGGATACCAACAAGGATCTGCCTGAGGGAAGTAAAAAATGAAATGTGTTTTTTGATATGTACATGTCTGCATGAAGAAAAATAAATACAGGACTTTATAAATTAATAGCTAGTACCACTTTCCCGGTTAGTACAATCATTAACACTTGCCAACTGGTCCAACAAATTCATTATTGTTCAATTCTAGTCATGCATTTATTGTTTTGATTGCCTACTGGAGTACATAAGGAGGGAGAACCACCTTAACCTCCCTCCATTTGACAAACACCATTAGATTCATTTGAATTTAAGTAAATTTCAAATAATTGAGCAATACTCGCCTTCATGATAGATAAATTTTATGGTTTCTAGCTCCACCACTACATTTACATGTACGCAAGTGTATTTCAGCTATTGAAGTGTGTGATATAGGTATTATGCACAAAGGGTAACACGTGTCTCTTCCTTGTGTCTACTAGTGTAAAAGCAGAGCCGTTCTCCACCTCCAGCACTATTGTATTTCCCCAGTAAAAAATCACGCTGCCCAAAAACTCACACCACGAAACAACAGTATTTTCACAAGAAAATCAATCCACCAAAAAAACAACATAGATAAAACTGAACACCATAAAACCATTCATCCATAATCCTCCTAACCCCGTTACAAAGCACGGACATAGTACTAATAATCAGCAGAAAAACAATATTTATCTTGAAATTATAGTCCATGTAGTTCATGAAAAAGACATGAAAAGGAAGAAAGGAATTCCACCAAATATTTCCAAAAGTCTAACGAAAGAGGCCCCAGAAATGTGTACTAGGCCGGCCTAATTCAGACTCCCACGCCTACAAGAGCCCAGCCCTATATGTAAGCCTTCTCCTTCCCTTGCCACCGACCGAACCGATTGTTCGACGAGGTCGAACCGTCGAAGCGGAAGCGCGCACGAAGTGATCCCTCGCGAAACCCAGCGAGCCCTAGCCGATGGCCTCGCCGGAGGAGGAGGAGGCCGCGCGGTCGCCTCCGCCGAAGCGCCCCCGCCGTGACGCCCCGCCGGAACCCCAGCCGGCGCGCGTGGGGCTCAACCCGGCGGACTGCGACCTCGGTACGCACGACTCTTCCTTTTAGGTTGCAATCCTCTTACTCGCTGCTCACCACGTCTCTGTGTGATGGCTAGATTTCGACGTCGGCGGCGGCGGGCTCCGGGGGGAGGCGCTACACGATGGCGGGTTCGCATACTGCTGGTCGGGCGCGCGCGCCACGGTGGGCGTGAGGGGTGGCGGGAAGTACTGCTTCGGGTGCAAGGTCGTCGCCGAGCAGGCCGTGGAGATGGAGGACACGGCGGCGGACCAGCAGCACCTCTGCCGCGTCGGGGTCTCGAGGGGCGGCAACCCCGTGGGGGCCCTCGGGGAGACCGGCTACAGCTTCGGGTTTGGGGGCAC
This sequence comes from Oryza officinalis, assembly GCA_008326285.1. Taxonomy (NCBI): domain Eukaryota; kingdom Viridiplantae; phylum Streptophyta; class Magnoliopsida; order Poales; family Poaceae; genus Oryza; species Oryza officinalis. Next base: position 38,100,678 of record BDMV01000004.1, read on the forward strand.
GGGGAAATTCTCCCACCAGGGCAAGTTTGTGGAGTACGGCGTCAAGTTTGGGGTTGGGGATACGGTTGTCTGCGCCGTGGACCTTGATTCCAAGCCGTTGGCGTCGATCGGGTTCTCCAGGAACGGGGAGTGGCTTGGCATTGCGAAGCAATTCAATGCAAGTGACAAAGGGCTGGGTTTGGTAGAATCTCCTGTGAGCCCAATGCAATGGGAGTCGGCAATCTTTCCACACGTGTTGCTGAAGAATGTTGTGGTCGAGGTGCAATTCAGCAAGGAGGATGGATTGCAGCTTGTTGATGGTTATGAGCCATGGCCCTCAGCTTGTGTCGATGGGAATACGGTATTTGGCCCTGTGTTTGCAGAACAGAAAGAGTGTGAGATCATGATGATGGTTGGTCTCCCAGCTTCAGGGAAGTCAACGTGGGCAGAGAGGTGGATCAAGGAGCACAAGGAGAAGCGCTTTATCCTTCTCGGGACTAATCTTGCATTGGAGCAAATGAAGGTTCCTATGCTTGTTTCACAACTTGCACGCTATTTGATTTCCACTATTTTCAGTTTATGACAACCTTTCCCTTTGCAGGTGCCAGGATTGTTGCGTAAGAATAACTATGGTGAGCGCTTTGATCGTTTGATGGATCGTGCTACAATGATTTTCAACACATTGCTGACCAGGGCTGCGAAGATCCCTCGCAATTACATCATCGATCAGACTAATGTTTTCAAAAACGCCCGTAGTCGCAAACTAAGGCCATTTGCAAACTACCGTAAGGTAAGCTGCGAAAGGATAACAGTTTCACAGTTTGCATATTGTTGCTGAATTAATAAATGTCAATGTTGGATGCGTTCGTGGGGTGTTTAATTTCATATACTTGTTGTGCAACAGACTGCTGTGGTTGTGTTCCCATCGCCAAGTGAACTCAAGGCCCGGGCAGCAAAGCGTTTCAAGGAAATGGGGAAGGATGTGCCAGCTGATGCACTAAATGAGATGACAGGTATCCAGCCAAATCCATCATTGCTATCTCGAAATGTTCATTGCCTATGTTCTATGCATCAATTACTTACTCTATTACCATATACACCTCTTTTCAGCTAATTTCTTCTTACCGCTGTCCAAGGACATGCTTGATTCTAAAGAGCCCTTTGACGAGGTTGCTCAGCATTGCTGTACTCCCACCTTTTGGTTACTATCAAGTTTTTACTTAGCTCATTACCCTTTTCAACATGTGCAGGTAATCTTTGTAGAGCTTTCCAGGGATGAAGCCCAGAGAAACCTAGATGAGATGAAACGTTTGCTGCCAAGAGCCTCAACTCCCAGCTATGCCAATTTCAGTAACCAAAATGTATGTTACCATTATTGCTGCTTACGAATTTGGTCCCATGTTTTGTCATCATGGGTTAGCTTGATCTTTTGATTCATGTATTGTAAGTCCTAACATATATGCTTACAGGTGAGCTCAACATATAGTGGGACTATTGCTGGGACAATGCCACCTCTGTCACCAGGTTATCACCGACAAATGGACAGTCCATATGGAAGTGGTGTGCAGACACCAAGGGCCTTGACACACCAACAGGCAGCATGGGGTGTTCAGGGTTTCCAGAGTCCAGCAGGGATCAACCACCATCAAGTCCACTTAAGCAGCTACCCAAATACCCCATACCAACATCAAATCCAATCAAGCAATCCAAGCACCCCATACCAACATCAAGCCCAATCGACAAGCTACCCAAGTACCCCATATCAAGATCAAATTCACTCGAGCTACCCAAGTAACCCAAACCAACATCGAATTCATCCGAACTACCCCAGTACCCCAAACCAATACCAAAGCCATTCAACATATCCAAATACCCCATTTCCTGGTCATGGAAATACTGTATATGGTTCCAATGGTGGCCCAGGTCCATACAATCCTAATCCTTATAGCATGAACACCGATATGCAACAAAGAATTCTAGCTCCCATTGGTGACAGGAACCAGTCCTATACAGTTGTGTCAAATGAAGCCTATAGGAGATCTGGCTATGAAGCGGCAAATTCTGTTGGAAGGCCTATCAATGCACATCCATCAACTCCTGCTGTGTACAATTCTGGCAATGGCAATTACATGCCCTACATGCAGCATTCTCACAGTAAGTGGCCAGCTCAGGCTCTTTCTTTTCAGTTCATTTTGTTACAAGCTAATTCAACTTGGTGGATTACAGATTCACCATACAAACTCTTAAAATTACGAAGTGAGAAAAATAAGCTTTGTAACTAGAAACTTTTACAGCACTTTTAAGTACATTAGCACTCATCATCATAGGGTTCTCGATTTTTACTCGTTTGACCTATTACTTGGCTACTTGGAATTAGAGACTATTTTGCTACACGTGAATCTGTTATTTCCACCACAGTGTGCTAACATTGAAGTAATCATCTACTAACACATCTTTCTTTGACTGACAACAGATGTGCACAACTCTGGATCGCAGTACTCAGCTCCAGTCCCCAGGCCTCCTTACGGAGCTCCTCCACCAAACTATATGAATCCACAGACGAGCATTTGGTATATCTAGCAAGGCAGCTAATTTGTGGCGAGAAGCGAACACTGGACATGGTACCAAGAAAAGTAGTTTTAAGTATATACGCGCGAGTGCGTGACCTACATGCTTGTTCTTATTTCTTAGGTTCCAGGGAACCTTTGGCAGTTCGGCTCCAGCAGATTTTTGCATAGTTATATGCACGCATAAACCATTCTCCGTATTATCCAGTGAACTACTTTTGCATGATCAATCAGTATTACTTTGGTTAACACAGCGTGTTATGTCGTGAACGACCGAACGTCATGTGAACCGGACGTTCGATCAGGTACGCCTGAATCATGAAAACGTATATTAGAGTCTCTGAAGAACGCCCACTAATATTGACGATGAGAGAATCCCTTGTGCCCGCATGAATGTCATGTTGTCATGTACAAACTGACATCCATCATTTAGCAGCTACAAGCAAGTAAATCCATGAGGCTAAGTAATGTACAAATCACGAGAGTTGGCGTTCCAGTAGTGCATTGGAAACTTAATTTGCCAGGCAGATGAAAACGAGTCCACTCTTCTGAGACTAACACCTAAGTTCTTCAGGGCTAACGTGCTTGCTAGAGATCATCTCCTCCTAACAGCTCCGTAGTTCCTAGTGACCTGCAGAGTAACACAAAATCGTAAAACCAACAGTTTGTAGTCGTAAAACCAACGGTTTGTAGTATCAGCGCGTGTACACAACACAATGCAAACAATTTAATGACAACCACAAGAAGACCCTAATTGGTCAAACTGACAAAATGTCAAGGTGATTCACTTACCCGAGGTGGAGGTTTCTTCGGCCTGTCATCTTCATCATCGTCATCATCATCTTTGCTCATCAGCATGCTCTGGATGGACGAAATATCTGCTTTTCTCCCCCTTTTCGCAGTAGCACCTCTACCCCTACCTCTACCTCTAGGAGCTGCCCTTTTCCGTCCAGTTTGTTGGGGACTCTCCTCCGGTTCCTGTGAGTATTCAAGAATATACAATGTTTCAGTTTATGAGGTCATTTGCCACGAGCAAAGGCGCACATTATTTTGATGGCGTATTAATACAGCAAAAGTACAGAATTACAAATAGAGGAAATGATCATACTGGAGATTCAACAACTTCGTTTGCTTCATTAGTCTCATTTTCCTCATCTGAAGAGGATTGCACTTCCTCACTGCGGATAGCAGCACTTGACCTGCAAATATTTGATGGTCAAATTAGCATTGGAGCATCTACTGCAGAGTTAAAACCAGGGTACACGATTTCAAACACCTTTAACACTCTTAAGACACCATTTCAAATGCAAATTAGACCGTAGCACGGTTGTGGTATAAATGCAAGGTAGCAATCAATTTAACAACCTTGATTGGCTGAAATTCAGAGTGGTCTGCTTCATTGAGGCCGTCCCTCTTCCTCTGCCCCTTCTGGAAGTTCCAGTTTTGGCAACATCGGTAGCATCTTTACAGGGTCTTGTAAATCCAGATGCTTTCCTTCCAGCATTAGTTGTTCTCGCACCGAGAAGCATGTCCCTGGTGTCTTCATCATCACTGAAAGAGTTCAGGTTACTTTGAGCTGTAACAGATCTACCTCCAGTATCCTGGTCAAGTATCATAAGAGCAACAAACAATCAGCAACAATGAAAAAATGATACACAACATTAAGGGCATAAGGACATTGAAACCACCAAGTTTTGAGAGCTTGATGTGAACCGTGAGTCTTCCTTGGAGCGGAGGGACCTTTCCTTCACACGTTCCTAAGTAGTTAAAAATATTAACCTTTTAATCACCCACAACCTCATAGTGGAAAAATAGTAGATTGCTCCAAATACCTGCATGCACTCGCCAACTTTGACTATTATATCTTCTTCCTCTATTTTAAATTTATCTGCCTCTGAATTCAATTTAGTCTGCAGGTTTCAACAAAGGATTTCAATTTTAGATGCGTGAAATCTTATCAGGCAGTAAGCAGTCAAATGAGAACTGTTATACAGAATGTAGCAAACTATACTCTGGTTTCATCAAGATTCCGCTGCAAACAGGCATAAAACGCCATCTTGTCATCCTTGCTCACAAAATCATGCAATGCAATGTCCAAGTCATCAACTGGAAGAATCTCCATTTTCTGGAAACAAGATTTGTGTCATGAAGCTTATATTGTAGCTCTAATAATTTTTTTAAAAAAGAAGGATGTAGGAAGCTATCCAAAGAATCTATAGAACAAAATCAGGAATTCTAGACCCGCAAACCCAACTAAGACAACTAAGGCTGTGTTCGGCACAGCGTTTTCCCATCGCGCTACAGTGTTTTACCTCCGTGCACGCTTTTCAAACTACTACACGGTGTATTTTTTTGCAAAAAGTTTCTATACAAAAGTTGCTTAAAAAAATCAAATTAATCCATTTTTGAAAAAAAAATTAGCTAATACTTAATTAATCACGCGCTAATGGACCGTTCCGTTTTTCATGTTATGGGAAAACGATGGATCGAACACAGCCAAATAGTCCTTGTTTCACAGTACCACCGTTGGTCTCAGCCTCTCAGGCTATTATTGTAAGAAGCACATCTGGTGAAGTGTAATGGGACCAGATAGAGATGTACGCTCATTAAATTATTGACTGTTATTCAATAGCTATCATAATGGATCTCCTAGCCAGAAGTACCTTTCTAGCCATTATATTCCTGAAAATAAAATTATATTTCAGCCTAATACTGTACTCCCTCCGTCCCAAAATAAGTGCAGCCCTCTAGTTCAAATTTGAACTAGACGGCTGCACTTATTTTGGGATGGAGGGAGTAGGAGTCAAGAATAAACACATTACCATCTATTTAGTGCATAAGGCAGTATAGGGAAAAGGCAAGATCTTCGTTTTGCATTTATGATCATCATATATACAACTAAATGGAATGCCACCAAGAATAACAGATAGCAACAATTATTTCTCCTAGGAGAAGAGCAAAACTGCAAAATAATATAGAATATGCAGTTTCAAGAAGTACCAAGTTATTTTCGGCAACCAAAGCTTCAATAGTTTGTTGGTTTAGTTCCTCAGGACGAAGTTTCTCAGAGTCATCAATACTGTCTACTGTATATATACATAGACATAGTCAAACAAAAAAGTCAGAATAACATGACATCTGTTACTCCTCATAGCTTGATGCATTCTGTCACTATGTAAATAACTTGTGCACTGTCTTTCTTAAACATAAAATACCTCCTGTAGTCTGACGCTTTTTTGCTGATTTTGAGAAGATAAGAATATCCTGGGGGTTTGCAACCTTACAACAAGAAGCCATCGAATAAGCTCATTCAGGTAAGAATTCTGAGTAAGAACTGAAGTAATGACCCAGATACCTTTCCAACATACTTCTGACCAAATCGTTGTGGATTAATTGTTGAAAACCCAGAGTAATCTACCTGCAGAACAATATGAAAACTTTCATTGTTCCTGTCTTGATTAATTTGTGTGGAGTACATCTCTTCTGTTCTTTTTTTTTACCTTGATTCTAATTAGTGGAAGTTTGGTAGATCTGCTGGCTGTTGGCTGACTACTCTTCTCAATAAGATTTCTTACCTGAAACAATTGAGTATTATGAGATTGAGGGTTAATGACTTCATTTAACAAAGAAAACTAGATTGACAACGAACGGGCAAATAAGCCAATGTTGAACCAATTCCACACCAGACGCCATGCTTCTCAATAAAATGGACAAGATTATAACACATCATGGAAAATTGAAAACTCACAATTTTATCCAAATGTTCAAGAACAGAGGCCTGATCATTGGGATCAACATCCACTTCATCTTTTAACACAACCTATACATTAGCACTGTGAGACCCAAGCACTGAAATAAGCATGAAGTGAGGGGTATCATACCTCAGCATAGTGAAAAGGTCTAACGGATCTCAAAGGTATTTTGGTTGGCCTATACTGGTTTCCCTGTTTAAGAATAAAAAAGGAATGAGAAAACACCACAGTGAAGTTTTGTTCAACATGAAGAGGAGAGCTTCCATATAGGACCTTGATTTCTAACAAAAGAACATGCTTTGGTTTTGCTTCACCATCAATCAGGGAGGTTGCAACTGACGAGCCTGGTTGAGTGATGTGAAAACCCATCCCAGGTACCTCCTATAAACAATTGATCATATGACAAGTGCATATTCACTTTTTTTTTAAAAAAAAAAGCATGAATTTTCAAATAAAATCCAAGTCATTACCTGGGGATCAATAAGGCATTCATGCTCATGGCCCCATACTATGAAGTCCAGAAAACGTGGTAAGAAATGCTCATTGATGGCGCTTTTAGGGTTTGTTTTTATCCTGTATGATTTCAGGTTTCAATTTTCTTTTCAGTAAGCAGCATGAAGATTCTAAATAAATGAACAACGCACTACAGTTTGTCACCATTCATTCACCGCCCATACCTATTCTGATGAAGAACCAGAATATTGAACCAGTCAGAAACTGACATTCCATCTTGAGTTTCAGGTCGCATCCACTGTACTGCATGAGGTGTCTGAATAATTGATATAAAAATATGATATCATTGGGGGGGAATGCGCTACCAATGTTCAAATGATCAAGAAAGTTTCTTGCTCACAGTGCTGCCAAGTAGCGAATTAACTACAAGTTCTTAGACTACTCAATGGAAATGCACCTGAAACATCCTGTTTAATCGTTCATCTCTAATGTTTCCAAGGCCATAGAGCGCAACAAAAGTTGTACCCTGAAATAACAGGAAAAGCAGAGAATTAACATGTGAGAGTTCATGGCTTGTCTGCAGCTGAAGTACCGCACCTTTTTTACGAGTACAGGATAGACTGCTATTTCACCAACACCAGAGCCACCAAGGTCCATCTTCCCAAAATAATTTACAAGATTGCAGGCTGAGAGAATATCAATTGCGGAGAGATTATCCTACAGTGAGGGGGCAAGAATGCATGAGAAAAGCTGGCACCCATCATAAGCATAATAACCATAATACCAGAAGGTCAGAACGAGATTCTCATACCACACCAGCTGGATCATCATGGTTTCCATGGATAGTAAACACAGGCAATCCAACGTTGAAGTTTGGATCTTCGTAATTTACTTGGCCGAATCTGTGATTGCAACAGGAAAATTCCTGTAAGAAAATTAAGGGAAAATTGCATATCTGCATACATGTACGATATATCAAACAACCTAAATTTCAGCAAAAGTGATATTTTTATGAAATATTACATTGAGGGATCACCAAATTTGGAGTACAGTCAAGAAAAAAAATGGCATGATAGAGTGATATAACTCATCGTCAAAACCTGTTTGGGAAGTTGATTGTCTGATCACTGACAACCTGGAACTTCACTGGCTGGTCATTCAAGCAGTAACGACGTAGAATCTCAATGGTCTTCACTAAGGTTGAACGTGAAGGTTTGTTCTCATGGAAAAGGTCACCACCAAGTAGCACAAAATCAACCTGCAATTCAGTATCATTTCCATTATATTATAATTCATAAATAGAAGGTTATCCCCCAACAGAATGAGCAGGTCAATCAAATTTTGCAATACAAGCAGAAAAGAATGGAAAAATGTGCAGCTCCTACAAACCTTATTCTGCTCCGCTAATGAGCATATCTCTTCAAACGCCTCAAATGAATCAAACCTACGTATCTCATCCTTTTCCATGTAGCCGAGATGGCAATCAGTCGCCACAAGTACGCGGAGTGTGTTGCTTTCGTCCCCCCTGAAACACAAGTGAACAGCTAATACATATAAGGAGCCAAGCATCATGTGTGTCGCCGTGTAAGTATCAGGTGACAGTTAATAGGATGCTTTGTGCAACCAGATAGTTCATTCTAAGCAAAGCCCGAAGCAATTGGACATAACAACAAACATGGATCAATGTACTTATCTACCACCGCTCCGCCAGATACTAATAGCGTAAATACACCATGAGCAGGATAACTCACATTGCCGGAATGCCGGTGCTGGTTCAGCTTCAGACGTGTGCCCAAGCACTTCCCTGATCAAACCCTCACTGCATCCATAGTACACAACCAGCAAAATGTGATATCAAAACACTGCGATTGAGTTCCATATTCTATTTGCCGAATAATACCCTCTAATTTTTCCTACTAATCCACAAATGAAGTATCTGACCAAAGCAAAGGAACTCACCGGACCAAACCAAACGAAAACCCTGCGAGCACCGGCGAAGCTTAGGCGACGCCCTGGCCGACGGCAACGCGGCGGCGGCTTCCCCTACTTCACGCCAGTTCGGAGACCGGCGTACGGACCTCCGCGCTGGTCGGCGTCGGCGAGCTGCTCGAGGACGGCGTGGTGGAGGCGGTTAGGGGGCGGAGCATCAGTCGTCGCCGGAAGTGGCGCCACGGCGGCGAGCTGTGGACGAGCGGCGGCGGCGGAGTGGGCTAGGTTGCGCCCTTTTCGATGGAGCAATAACAATGGGCCGGCCCATCAAGGCCCATTATTAACAATAGAAGAGCCCACTGTCCATATACACGGCCCGTTTTCCTCTAGGGTTAGGTCAAGGTCTCTTCCCCTCCTCACCTCTATTAATCGGCAGGAGAGGCCGCCGCCACAGTCCGCATCACAATCACCCACCACCACATCACGCCGGAGAAGTAGTCGGCGGCGGCGAAGATGGTGTGCATCCGGCAGGCGACGATCGACGACCTGCTGGCGATGCAGGCGTGCAACCTGATGTGCCTGCCGGAGAATTACCAGATGAAGTACTACCTCTACCACATGCTGTCGTGGCCGCAGCTGCTGTTCGTGGCGGAGGATTACGGCGGCCGGATCGTCGGCTACGTGCTCGCGAAGATGGAGGAGGACCCCTCCGAGCCCTGCCACGGCCACATCACCTCCCTCGCCGTGCTCCGCTCCCACCGCAAGCTCGGCCTCGCCACCAAGCTCATGTCCGCCGCGCAGGCCGCCATGGACCAGGTTTTCGGCGCCGAGTACGTCTCCCTCCACGTCCGCCGCTCCAACCGCGCGGCCTTCAACCTCTACACCTCCACGCTCGGGTACCAGATCCACGACGTCGAGGCCAAGTACTACGCCGACGGTGAGGACGCCTACGACATGCGCAAGCCGCTGCGGCAGCCGCAGCCCAAGAAGCACCACCATCACCACCACCACCATCACGGCCCCGGTGGTTGCTGCTCACACGATGCTCCTCCTGCGGCATCTGGGTCTTCTCCGCCATCTTCTAATTCGCCAGAGAAGAAGACCGACTCATGATGGGGTTAGTTGTTGCTTGCTTGCACTTGATTAATGTTGTTGATTAATTTGGTTATTATTATAGCTATAGATGATGTCTAAAAATATCGAGTTAGTCTTGACGTAGTTTTTGCCATCTGCGTGTGCCTCTCCTCACCTTTGGCTCCTTGAGATTGTTCTTCTCATGGTTGCCCAGTCATGGAGGCGCAAATTGATATCTGGTGAGTTTAACGTGGGAGATAACAGTATTATCTTGTGGTTATGCTTCTAAAATGTCTCACCACATCAATTATGACAATTAAGTCCCTGTTTCCTGGGAAACGTGGTTTAAGACAATGTCGGCAATCATGTTCAATGCTTTCGTTTAGTGCGTAACTAAACGCGTTTTGATTGCTTGTTCTGAGCTTATCCCGATATATGAATTGTATGGGATAAATGCGAAAGGCATGTTTACGGTATTCTTAATTGTAGTGCAAGCTTTGTTCAAGCAATATTTGAGTTGCCATCTGTTGTATTTTTGGTTTCATTAGTAGCCTATGAAGAGTTGTTCAATGTGTCAGATGTAGGTAGCTCCAAGTGCCTGTTTTCCAGGTTTGAACCTACTTCGGTCCTACAACAATAAGATATATGTGCTTTTACTAAGGTGTAGCAACACATTGCTCATGATTTTCGAATTATACAAATCAGCATTCACTTTTATAGTCTTAATCTTATAATGTAGGACTAAATGTATTTTAGATGTTAATGGAATGGGACCTATGATGCGATGCCCGACATGTGAGATGTAGGTACATCTCCAAGTCCCTGATTTTCAGGTTTGAACCTACTTGGGGTCCACATTATAATGAGATTAATGGGCTGTTTACTGAGGTCTGAACCTGCTTGTTAGCATGTATTTGTTACAAGTTTTTACTGAGTATTATTACTTGACAGAGATCTATTCCAACTGACGTGCATGTTCTTTGCGAATGATGATATTGTCTGCAAAACGGATGCCCTGTGGACTCAAGTCCCTGTTTCAGGGAGAACCTACTTGACAAAGCAGTGGGTAACATGACATCAACAGAAAAATCTGATGCATTTTGATATTCCTATTGAGTTTGTCATAGGGGAGTCTTCTTGAGCTTATCATGTGTTCTCCTATCAAAGAATCATGCCATGAGTTTTGTTTGTTCTTTTATTTATGTGCCTTTCTAGTTTATTTCCCAATGATGATTATGTCTGCAAAATGGATATTCTGTGGAATCAAGTCCCTGATTCAGGGAGAACCTACTTGAGGAAGCAGTAGATAGTATGACATCAAGTGATAAATCTGAGGTGCTATTGATAATGCTCTCGACTCATGCTTGCTGTTGTGGGTGTGCACAATGCTTGCTGTTGCATGATATTGTTTATTATTATAGCTATGGAGGATATCTAAAAATATAGTCTTGGGGTAGTATTTTCCATGTACGTGCCTCTCCTCACCTTTGGCTCCTTGAGATTGTTCTTTCTCATGCCTGCCCAGTCATGGAGGCGCAAAATGATTCCTGGTGAGTTTAACGTGGGAGATAACAATATTATCTTGTGGTTATGCTTCTAAAATGTCTCATCACATCAATTCTGACAAATAAGTCGCTGTTTGCTGGGAAAATTGTTTTAAGACAATCTCTGATCATATTAAATTCTCTTGTTTAGTTTGTAACTTTGTTTGTTTTGATTGCTTGTTCTGAGCTTATTCCTTGTATGTAGCTCCAACTTTATATGTTATAGGGAAAATGTGAATGGCATGTATATGGTTATGTGATCTGTTATTTTTGGTTTTCATAGTAGCCTAGATGTAGATAATTCCAAGTCCCTGATTTTCAATTCTGAACCTACTTTGGGTCCTACATTACTGAGATTTAGTAATCAGTTGCTCATGATTTTTGAATTGAAAACAACGCTCACTTTTTTAGCCTTAATCTTTTATGTAAGACATTAGGATATTTTAAGTAGTAATGGAATTTGACCTATGATATGTTGCCCACAAATGTGAGATGTAGGTATCTCCAAGTCCCTGTTAGTAAGGGAGAACCTACTTGGGGGGCCTACATTATAATGAGATTAAAGGGCTGTTACTGAGGTTTGAACCTACTTGTTAGGATTTTGTAACTGATGTGCATGTTTTTGCAAATGATGATAATATCTGCAAAATGGATGCCCTGTGGACTCGAGTCCCTGTTTTCAGGGAGAACCTACTTGACAAAGCAGTGGATAACATGACATCAACAAATAAATCTGATGCATTTCATATTCTGTTGAGTTTTAGTCATAGGAAAGTTTTGTTGAGCTCATCATGTGTCAACTATCAAAGAACTGTGCCATCAGTTGTTGGTTCTTTTGTTTAAATGCCTTTATAGTTTAGTTCCCAATGATGATTATGTCTGCAAAATGGATATTCTTTGGATTCAAGTCCCTGATTCAGGGAGAACCTACTTGAGGAAGCAGTAGATAGTATGACATCAAGTGATAAATCTGAGGCACTATTGATTTGTTCGTTGTAATTATCTTGTGACCCCTTCTTTGGTTACGTCGAAGATGTGTGCAATGCTTGCTCGTGCATGATATGGTTGCTTCACTTAATTGATTGCAATTTTCGTCATAACTAAAAACAAAAACGAGCTACCAATGGGATTCTGTATGCTCAATTGATGTGTTGTAGATCCCATCCCTTCAAGGGATAACCTACTTGGTCAAAGGCATCTAATATGACATCAACTCATACATCTGAGATAGTCTTTCAATGTTTTGATGTATTACATTTTTGTGATTGCAGAAGCAAATGGAGAGGCTGAAGGAGTTGCTGAGCCTATTGGACTTTCATGCTTATTTCCAAAGAAAACAGAAGATATGTACTGTGATTATGTGTCTGTAGGGCATCTTTGTTGGCCGATGATTCACTCATTGGCCAGAGTCCACTGTAATTCTGTTTGATGGACGTACAAATACTTTTATGAACAAACTTGGCATTGCTGTTGTGCCTGTAATATCTCCCCATACTAGTGATTGCAGAATCAAACTTGGCATTGCTGTTGTGCCTGAAATTTTGGCACATATTTGGTCGTATGTACTTGGCTACTTGTAGTAGCACGCATAAAGTCATTTTTGGTGTATCTCCCTACTCTCAAACACCATCAGCGTGAAGTATGGTTGGTAAAGAATTCAGATGAGCATTTGAACCAGCCGGTTTTATTTGAAACTACCTATTCCATATATCAAATGTTCCAACTGAATGATAGAATCGGAAATAATCAGAGCGCAATTTCTTATGCATCCATTCTCCAAACTGAATTCGTAATTAAGCTGTCTCTGGCTTTGGTCTCTCGCCTACATAAGAAACTGATACAGGTTATCATGTACTGCCATGTAAAAAAAACATTACAAGCTGCAGACTGCCAAATGCTTAGGGGGTGCTAATATGAAAAATTACAAGCTGATAGATCAGTCACGCATGTATTAACATGGTATACACTCAGTGAGCTCTATGTTGACATAATGAACCCTTCTTCGGTTGAGACGCCGGCAAGACGATTACCCCCAGATCATTGTCATCCATGAATGTCTGTTGGAGCTAGAAACCAGGATCATCCCACTGCAGGACAGCTGAGCCCACGTCCTGCTCCCTCTTCAGCTTGTCCTTCACGAACCAGTCGCAAACAAGGCCTGCGTTGAGCTCCTCAATGGGGACGCCCTCTTGCTCCGAAATCACCCTCAAGAGATTCAACGATGATATCTGTCACAAACACCAAGTAAACAATCACATGAGTACTCCTCACCGTCAATGACTCACTCAGGCAAGAAGTGCAGAACTTGGTGTGCTGCTAATCACTGTAAATTGTCTTCCGAACTTGCCGTAGATCATCGTCGATTCATCAGTAACACTTACAGTGAGGCGGCAGAGGAATCGCTCGTGCGTGCTGAGGCCGGACATCTCCACCAGCCCGGCCTCCTCCAAGCTGAGAAATGTTCTCTGCTCTTGCTCCCCATCACCGCCGCCGCCGCCGCCGCCATTGCTCTGCTCTTCCTCCTCCTGCTGCTGCTGCTCCTCTTCTTGGCATCTCCTCATGACCACCAACCGTGACGCGGCGCCGGCCCTCCTGAGCTCGCATCGCGCTCTCGCTGCCCAATTGCATCTAATTAGACACTTAGCACACATGCGAAAGAGCCAATGCAGTGAGCGGTGGTGTAACCTGCAGGGAGGCAGGGGAACGCTCGCCGGAGCAACGGCCGCGGGGACAGCAGCGCGGCTGGCTGAAGTTGATGGGCCTTGCACAAGCCGACCGCCTGCCGCATCGCCTCGATCTGTCGCGGCACGTCCCCCCTTGCTCAATTCCGGCGACACAAAATCAGCTTGTAGAACGTGACACAAACACGAGCCGCGAGGGACAGGAGGAAGAGGTGTGCAAGCGGATAACGTTAGCTTGACACACAGCCAGGCCGGGCCTTCATACAATCACATAGTTATCAGGCTCACGGGCTATTGCAAGGAAAACAAACGTAAAAAATGTCAAGAGCCCAAAAAGGATTCGCCACGGAGAGAGCTGGGGCCTGGGTGGGTTGCATCTGCCCGCTAGTGGCGCGCGTCCTTGTCAGTTTACTCCATGAGCCCATCTTATCCCCGCGAATCCCTACGAATCTGCCAGTTGCTCGCGGGGGACGAGACGAGACGAGACGGGCGCCAAGATGGTGAGCCACCAACCCAGCCGAGACACAGCGAGGTGCGGCATATGGAAGCAAGCAGCTGAAGCACCCGGTATCGCGGGAAAACCAGCGAGCGCGGCCACCTGTTTCGCGCCACCCCCGCCGGCTTCCCACCAGTATAAATCCAGCTCCACTCCAACCCTCCTCCTCAACAACAAAGCATCGTTCAATTCAGTTCACAAATCACAACAAGTCCACTGCAAACAAATCACCACAGTGCGAGAAATTAAAGAGGAGATCATCGGATCAAATCATCAATGGCGGGTGCAGCGAAGGCGTCGTGGATGGTGGCGATGAGCGTGGGCGCCGTGGAGGCGCTCAAGGACCAGGCCGGCCTCTGCCGCTGGAACTACGCGCTGCGGTCCATCCACCGCGCCGCCAAGGCCAACGCCGCCGGCGTCTCACGGGGCAAGAAGCTGCCTGCTTCTGCGGCGGCGGTGGCGGAGAAGAGGAGAGCGGAGAAAGCCGAGGAGGGGTTGAGGACGGTCATGTACCTCAGCTGCTGGAGTACCAATTAGGCAATTAGTGTATAACTCGAGATACTAGTAGTAGCTAGAGTTGAAGTAGCAACCATGGCTTGAGATTTGGCCGGTTGCTTCGATCCTGATGTGTATATATATCAAGATGATGATGAAAAGTTGAAAACTTCTTGTTACTAATTGCCTCGTGGATTCTTTGCCTTTGTGAATTGCGATCACGTTGGGTCGTGGATTCGTCGTCTTTGAATTTCAGTCTCTCTGGCTAAGGCCATCTCTCATCTGGTCAGACGACATTAGTCCATCCTGATATCCAAATTTTATTTAGGATATTCAGAATTGTAACTTAATTTGTTAAGTGATCATGGAAGCAAAAAAATTAATGCTGATAACAAGAATCTTAAAACAGACACAAGTTCTTTTGATGTAATTCAAAATTATGTGGCATGCATTAGTCTTGGAGGAATCAGATGATTCACATATGCAGCGAGTCGGAGATAATAGCACAAGACAGGCGTCTTCCACTTGTGTTCCTGTCTGTCTGTTCGCATACTCGCATACGCTGCATCAGCATTCAGCAAACGTAGGAAGCCTGGAACAGTGGAACGCGTAGTAGTATGTTGCAAACCATGTCCTCCAACCACTGGTTTTCCCTATACTCCGCTCTAGCTCGCCGTTACCCAAAGAAATAGAGTTAATTGGATCTATGGACACTAATAAATAATTTTATTACTAAATTTATAGTCTTACAAAGAGACTGAGTTTTGTTATGGGACGAAAAAAATACATGGTAAGCCCTAAAAAAAATGAATGAAACAACCAAGAGTAATTTATAAGTAAATCCTTTAACAAAATAATATACGAACTATAAACACTAATAAATAAGAAAGGTAATAACTATGAACAATAATAAATTACCAAGAACATATGTAATTTAAGGCACAGTAGTAAAAAGAAAGGGAGAAAAGAAACCGTTGTTTGCTATTAGTAGCTTCTGTAAACAGTGAGCCAGTCAAGAAGTTGACCTGTAAATAGCGGGGGAGGGAAGGCAGTTGCCTCAAAGAGGTAAAGTTGATACACAATATGTATACAGTATTGGACCAAGGCATATACCAACTCAATCTGCTGGGATCATTGTTCTCCTCAGCTGACTAACTCATCCAGCCCAACGTTTTTTTATCATGCAGTCACTTGTTTAGCATTTGAGGAGCTGCAGTCTGGTCGCAATTCATGTGCTTCTGTCAGATCCGATTTTAGCAATAGCCAGCTGAACAAAAGAAGACGAACCAAACGATAGTCAAACTTTTAACTTTTAACCCACCAAACAACGCAGAATCTAGTCTACTCCGAGTGCAACCACCCGGTAGAAAAATCCTACGGCGTGCCACCGTATCTGCCTGTCTGCCGAACAATTCGATTTACTGTTTGAATTACCGCACCAGATAGCAGGCACGATGAAATCAAAGTGAACCAAGTAAGCTCACGTCAATTGCCTAGCACACAGAAAATGACAAGCAAGTAAATGAGCGTAGCTCAACTGGTTAGATTTTTTGTGATTGAATCGATTCATCTAAATTCAAATTCTAGATTTGACACAGGTGTTTGCATTTATAGCTAAATATTTTTTTAGTAGTAGGTGATGTACCCGTTGACAACGAGACGTTCATGATGACTTTGTCAATCTTAAGATATATCGATCCAATCTTTCAAAGATGCTCATAAGAATAGGCTATGCGTGTGTGCGTTCATTTTTTAGATAATGAAAATTGTTTACATCTTTGGCCTCTGCCTATAGTCACACAGCCAATGTGTTTTAAATTAAAAATAAAAAAAAGAGTGATGGGACAAGTTTCCAACTCTTAGAAGAAATCACCCGAATTAAAAGCTAAGACAAAACGCGTAAATTCTATCAAGTAATTCTATAGGTGCTACTCCATCCAAAGCGGTATAATAGACTCTTGGCTACCAATTCGAAGAGTGTAGCACCACTGCGCATAATATCCCGCTTCTCATATGATAGCATCAAACATCAAGTATGGAGCCAACTAGTAGATATGAAGATAACCTGTATAGGATTAGCTTTTTTTTATTATAAAAAATTTTATCATTTCGACATCGTCAAATTGACCAACATAGGACACTGGCCCCAAATAAAACCATTTTTTTGGACCTGGGCACCCCCATAAGCCAATTTTCAAAAATATTTTTTTGCATTACGGAGAGGAGGGATATTAAAAGCAAAGAAGACACATCGTCAAGCAAATCGTGCTATGTGTTGAATTGTCTCTTGTGCATTAAAAAACAACATTGCTTATCGCCCTAAGAATTACTTTCTTGTGAAGGAACCACATGGATACTTTGATTTTCAGTGGCACTTTCAACTCCCATAAGATATTCTTGCAGATACTCACATTAAAGTTCATGATCACATTATACATCGAGTGAACCGAAAATTGGCCATTTTTATGCAGCGATCAAAGAAGCAATCCTTTTCATTTGACAACATTATATTAGCTAGTTGTTGTACCAAATCGTTCCACTCGACTAGCTTGGGACCAACAATTTCCCTCCTAAAGGAGACATTTAGTAGTGTTGTACTTATAACCTCTGCCAAAGAACAATGCTTCTTTTGAGCCACGTTATATAAAAAAAGGTATTGATCTTTGAGAGGAGTGAGAACATGTTCCTAACCATGTATCCTCTCAAAATATGTCCCACTACCATGTCTAAAAGACCCAAAAACGAAAATTTTATGTATGTCCCATTGTCGTGTCTAAAAGACCCAAAACGAAAAAATTGATCTTTTATTCGCATTAAACCAGCCCAAAACTGGGATATCCCAGGTTTATGAGACATATGGGTGATAGGTTTTCCCTTCAAATATTTGTTTCGTAAAAGGTCCTGCCATAAGCCTTCGCCATTGACCATCTGGAAAAGCCATTTGGCTAGTAAACATCTATTCTTGACATCAAGGTTTTGGACACCTAGTCCACCTTAGTCTTTTGATCGGCATATTCTTTTCCATTTGATTAATTTGTATTTTTTTTGGTTGTCACTACTTCAGAAAAAATATGATCGATAAAAGTCTAGTCTTTGAAGCACCCCTGTGGAATTTCAAAGAAAGACAACATGAGCATGGGATTTTAGAAGGACTAATATCCCACCATAAGAGATGTTTTTGCCCTTCCGGGTGCTAAGCTTTCTTTCAAACCTATCTTCCACTTCTTTCCAATGAATGTTCCGAAGCTTCCGGTAATGAACGGGTATACCAAAATATCTGAAAGAAAAAGATCATAAAATACAACCAAGAAGCTATCTATACCTATCCTCTTTTTGCTTGGCTTTCCCAAAGCAAAAAATTTCACTTTTGTGAAAGTTTATTTTCAGTCCTAAGAGTTGCTCAAAGACACATAGTATATATGCATATATATTTATAGGGATAAGTACGTGCGTGTAGTAACGTTGGCGTTTGTATTGTGTTAAAAAAAGAAAGAGAAAGTGACTCAAGCAGAACGCTGCATTCTCCAGCAGCCGGAGATCGCACAAGCCGACAAAATCACACGGATTCCCTCATGCCAACCGCGTGATTACTAGAGCGTGACATACTGACATATGCATCGGAAAAACTTGACACAATTGAGCACTTGGGCCTTCTTTATATCTGCGTGGGATTGGGCCTCTACCTGAGTTCAGTTTCGTCGGCCCAAAATCCAGGCCAATCCACTCTTGCAGTTGCAAGTTGCAACAAGTTGTGTGGGAGACTAGTCCTCGTCACGTTGTTCCCATCTTATATCTCCGCCCGCGTGGGCGGTGGACCAGCCCGCACCCGCCACGCGAGACGCGACGGACAAACCGCTTCCGCGCCGCGATGCAGCAGACGAGACGAGACGAGACGAGGCGGGCCACCACCGAGCCACCGAGCCGGGACGCACCCGGTATCTGGGAAAACCAACGCGCGCGGCCACCTGTTTCGCCCCCGCCCCCACCTCCCCCTCCTTCCAGTATAAATCTCAGCTCCACTGCCCGCCTGCTTCTCATCAACACAGCATCAATCACCCCAATCACCAATCAGTTCAGTAGTTCACTGCTCTCTACAAAGTCCACTGAATCCAGAGATCAGTAACAGCGAGAAGCTAAAGAAGAGATCGTCGATGGCGGGTGCGGCAAAGGCATCGTGGATGGTGGCGATGAGCGTGGGCGCGGTGGAGGCGCTCAAGGACCAGGCGGGACTCTGCCGCTGGAACTACGCGCTGCGGTCCATCCACCGCGCCGCAAAGGCCAACGCCGCCGGCGTCTCGCGGGGCAAGAAGTTGCCCGCCTCCGCGGCAGCGGTGGCGGAGAGGAGGAGAGCGGAGAAGGCCGAGGAGGGGTTGAGGACGGTCATGTACCTCAGCTGCTGGGGTCCCAATTAGACAAGTTGTAGCTGTGCCTTCTAACCCTTCCAGTAGCTAGCTATAGGAGTCAGGTTGGACCTTGGAAGTGGCAACCATGGCTGAGACTTGCCGGTTGCTTGTTGATTTCCTCGCGACTGTATATACCACGATGATGATGATGATGAAAACTTCTGTTACTTGAGCATACTCGATGTCTCGATGCCTCATGGGTTTTCAATGCTTTTGCCTTTTGAGATCTTGACAAGCATTTTCCTGTTGTACGTGATTTGGATTTTGACGGGGAAGAACTACTAGTACTATTAATCATGACAAAAATGAGACGACAGTATGTAGTACACAGCACTTTCGTTACAACAATAAACATCCACGTTGAAACTTGAATTGCCGATGAGATCATGATCAGAGATCAGTCATCAGGTTGTCAATACTCCGTACACTACTACGCACGAAAATCAGGCAGTGGCGCCATCAATTTAATTCCAGTCCTCTCTGAATAATTTCTTCTTGTTTCCTTCGTTATACCACATCAATCAATCCTGATTTTCGTTGTTCTTTTTTTATCATTTTAAACGGATGTAACAAGTCACAATACAGTTTCTTTCCCAGTTTGTACTAAACGATATTGAGCCGGAGGAATTGGATCAGAGTCACCAGACTGGTGCGGAAAAGCACAGGTGTCTTCTTTCTATTGCATACCCAGAATGCAATGCATCAGTAATGCTGGAACGAGAAGTACTATGCAATTATTAAGCACCTGACATCTTGGAAAACCACGTGCTCCAACCTCTGGTTTCCCCTGCCCAGCAGCCTCCCACAACTCCGCTCTCACCGTCACCCGAAGAAAACGTCGACGGGCGATGCGAGTCGGTGCGTGAAAGAAATGCTCATTTGTTTACTCGCCCACCTAGAATGCAAGTACAGGCTCCAGAATCGAATCGGTACTAGATTTGGCAGATTTTGCTGAAACTTTAAAAGCGAGACGATACAGAATACAGAAAGCATTGCTCTTCCTTACTCTGAAGAAGTTTTACCTGTTGCTGAAAGAGGAAGAATGGCTTACAGTCTGATCGTGCTAAGCTTTCATAAACACCAAAATTCCGACCCATACAGGTACTAGCCCTGCGCGGCATCTGCAGCGACACGCGTCCTTATCGGTTACTCCTGCCCATGTGGGCTCCTCGCAACGGACAACCATCTCCCATACCGCGAACAGAGACAACTCGAGGTGAGGTGGGCGCGGGCCACCGAACCTGGACGAAAGCGAATTCCGGCTTGATGAAGCAGAGCAGAGCACCCGGTATCCTGGGAAACCAACGCGCGGCGCCTCCTGTTTCGCCCAACCCGTCCTTCTCCTCTCCACGGCCTCCTCTATATAACCCGCCCCTCTCCCTCCATCATCCTCAACACAGCATACAAGAGTCCACTGCAAACCAAAAGAAACCACAAACAATCAGTCCAATTCTCAGCAAGAAAGAAGAGATCGATTCAATACAATGGCGGGCGCAGCAAAGGCGTCTTGGATGGTGGCAATGAGCGTGGGCGCCGTGGAGGCGCTCAAGGACCAGGGTGGCCTCTGCCGCTGGAACTACGCGCTGCGATCCATCCACAAGGCAGCCAAGGCCAACGCCGCTGGCATCTCGCAGGGCAAGAAGCTGCCTGCTTCCGCGGCGGCGGTGGCGGAGAGGAGGAGAGCGGAGAAGGCCGAGGAGGGGTTGAGGACGGTCATGTACCTCAGCTGCTGGGGTCCCAATTAGTATAGCTGGATTCCTCGATCTTATTAGCTAGGAGGATGTTTGTAGTAGCAGCCATGGCCTAAGAACTTGGCCGGTTGCCTCCTGATTGTAATATACCAAGATGATGATGATAACTTCTGTTACTTGAGTACAATTGCCTCCTGCCCTCCTGGAACCATTTGCCTTTGTCAATTGCTTCCTTGTTAGCTTGAGGATATGGATGCTTTGAAGTAATTAAGGTTACATTTGGCAGAATTTGTAACACACTTGCTAAGAAGGGGCCAAAATTTTTCAGCCGTTGGTCACATAGAGAGTTCCAAATAAAATTGGTACTTTCTCCGTTCCAGATTGCTTGACGTTTTACCTCTTAACATTTGTCCCTGAATACTTTACGTTTTGGTACTGTTTTGGCAACCACAAGTTCTTCGAAGTAGTATAATCATGAATCCATAAGCCACTATTGAGTAATGAAGCATGGGGCGTGGAGCCCTGGAGGAGACAGGAGAGTCCCGGACCATGACACTGAGTGAAGCTAACGTTTCTGTTGGCGTACTCGCACACGGTATATAGGAAACCATGTCCTCCAGCCCCTGGTTTATCATGCCACCTCCCATAACTCCGCTCTCACAGTCACCAGCAGATTATAATACGCTTACTAATTCGACGACATGCAGTCTGTTAAACGCGTGCAACACTGATGTGAGTCAAGTGCAGGAAAAGATGTGTGTCAAGTGTAGGAAAAAGAAGCAATCGCTTGGACGCTCAATCAAACTCCAGTCTTGTAGGACGAGCCAGCCTTTAGAGCAGGTACAATAAAACTGAGTCAGCGGGCTATACATTAATTTACATCAGTTAAATCCTACGTGGAAGAGAGAGAAAAGGGGAGAGAGAAGAGTGCGGGTGCTTGATCTGTCGCCGGACAACAGCACCGGAAACGAGGCCTTCCGCCTGCTTCAAGTGAGAGTTTATACGTTTTGGTGGGCCTAGTGCTGTTTTTATGATCTGTTGTGCGCACTTATCCATCGTCGTTGGTGTGTTCTGCAAATAAAATCACCACAGCTTGTATAGTTGCATGCAACATAGATAGCTACAAGGATGAAGGTTAGTTTTGATCACCACAGCTTGGACGCCCATGCATGAATTAATTGATTTTCTATTTCGTATAGCTAATGTAACAGCTGATTTACTGTATAAGCTTTCTCTCTTGATGGCTATATATGACACGGACAAATATTACCGCCAGTACCAACTATACTATTGATCTTGCTCTTACATTCGCAGCACTAGTAGTACTAGTAATTTTTTTAGATAATGTCGGCACTTTACTGATTAAGTAGCATCATTACGTAGTAACTCCCAAATGCAATCCAGAATTACAGAACGATAGATATTACAGCCTGAAAGCTCAAAACAATGAGCCAAAGATGTGTGCGCTACATTAGACAAGCGTTTAACATGCTTAAAAAGAAAACTCCAGAAAATTAGTTGCCAGCTTCTTGATGTCCCCAACCAGGCAGCCCACACTGGAACGGTCTCTTGCAGCTAGCTGAATTCTTGATGACCGTACCGAAAGGCAGTCTGAAACCAAAATAATTAGTAGTACTAGTACCTGTGAAAACATGTGTGCTAAAACTGAGAAGTAAATTACAGTTAAGGTACATGAATTTACGTGGTGGATGTAAATAGATCCACCAACTTATAAATTGATCATTTCGATATAATAATTTGGCTAGTTGTGTGAACCTGAACCAAAACGATCTACGCCAGGGTTTTTCTTTTCAAAAAGCAAGAAAATTTCGGTGGGCACCAAAATTCTAAAATTTCAAAAAAAAATCAGATATTTTGAATGTTGTTTTTGAAATTTTAACATATTTTTACTAAATTTGAATAAATTACGAATAAATTCATATTTTAAAAAATACAAAAAATTTGCTCGAAATATTTGTTTGCTGGAGGGGAGAAAATTCCCAAAGTTTTGAAAATTTTAGAAATTTCGAACCAAAATTTATATCCCCGATCCACGCAAGCAAAATTGATCTAAGTATGCGTAATGATGTGTAATTATTATAGCATTACACATCAAAATTTAGACCTACAAAATATGTTATTATTATTTGCATGACATTTTCAATAATTAGATTGATAAAAGAAAAAAAATCGACCATGGAAATAAACTTTCGATGAAATGGAGTGTCTAATCATGGAATTGTAAATGAATTTTTCAGGAGTTACTATCATATATTAGTCATGAGTGTAAACAGATAAATTGTCTTGGCCTTGAACATATAAATAAACATTAGACAAGTTATATAGAGTATCAAAATTTTCTAAGAAATGAAATATATTATATGTCCTGAACATGAACAATGAACTTTTGGCCTTTTGAATAACCAGTTTATCTTTTTATCTGGATTCCAAATATGATCTCCAAATCATAGTAATGTGTGTAAACTGATATGCCATCAGTATGGGCTAAGCTAGAACAATTTTACTTGTGTGGATATTTTGGTCTGATTTACACAAACTAGCCAAGTTAATATACCAACATGAACAATTGATAAGTTATTTGTTGTACCTATTTACACTTACTATGGAATTTCATGTATTAACGTAATTTACTCAACCGAAAAATTAAGGAGTTCACGTATTGAAACGATAAAGAAAAAAAAAGAAATGTGCTTCTAAACTGGATAAGCTCATCGACTCCCCGTAAATCCGCCCCATTTTACGATTTTCCACCGCTTCGTGGGACCCACATGCAAGTGGCACGCACCATCGTGTGGGATCCACTACTCCGCTACTCCTATCCTATCACTGCACGCGTGGGCCAGCCGAACGCAGCGGGCCAACTCATCCCCTGGCTCCACCATATGCCGTGAATAAACCAACCAGCACGAGACGAGGTGGGCGCCGCGCGTGTGATGAGCCAAGCCACCAACCCGCGCGGAAAGCGACGAGGGCGTGCAGCGCAGCAGCGGTGGAACCACCGGTATCCCGCAAAAACCAACGCGCGCCCGCCGCCTGTTTCGCCAGGCCACTCCCGTATAAAAGCCAGCTCCACCCCCCTCGTTCTCCTCATCTCAACCAACACAGCATCAACCCAGTTCAGTACAAAGAGTCCACTGCAAGCGAGGAAAATTTCCACGGATCACCAGTAAATCAACCATCAATGGCGGGTGCAGCGAAGGCGTCGTGGATGGTGGCGATGAGCGTGGGCGCCGTGGAGGCGCTCAAGGACCAGGCGGGCCTCTGCCGCTGGAACTACGCGCTGCGATCCATCCACCGCGCTGCCAAGGCCAACGCGCGCGCCGGCGCCGGCGCCTCGCAGGCCAAGAAGCTGCCTGCTGCTTCTGCGGCGGCGGTGGCGGAGAGGAGGAGGGCGGAGAAGGCAGAGGAGGGGCTGAGGACGGTCATGTACCTCAGCTGCTGGGGTCCCAATTAGCTAGGCGCCATTTAGTGTAGCTAGCTCGGATGGATCTTCTCTGCTCTGCTGGGTGTCCGTTTGACGGTAGCAGCCATGGCCGGAGACGTAATTGGCCGGTTGCTCCCAGCTGATTGTAATATATCACGATGATGATGACAAATTCTGCTACTCGAGTACAACTGCCTCATGGGTCATTTTGCCTTTGCTATTGTGTCGTCGAGAAGAATTCATCACCTGACGACTTTTACGGTCATTCACGCAAAAATCAGGACGTGTCATCAATTTAAGATACAAACTTTCTGGGAGGAGGGTGTTCTGTTCTTTTGATAGACCGCAAAATTTACGATCGAAATGGTGGAAGAAGTGGCAGCAGTCTACTTACTCGGTCTATATTAAATTTATTTTTGACTTATCCTATTTATCTCAAAATAAATTTATTTTTAATAATAATTACATCGAAGTTTATAAAATTAGAGAATAATTACATTGAAAGTAGATAAATTAAGAAATAGTTGCATAAAGTAAATATATTCTAATCTTTTGATGTTTGTATTGATATGTGTGAGATATGTGTAAAATAAAATTATTTTGGGACAGAAATAGTAGTTTGTACTTACCGCTTGTTACTGAATGATAGTCAGATCTGTAACTCAATTTGATAAGAGATCATGGAAGGCTGAAAAGATAAGTGAAATCTTCTGAACATATATACAGGGATTGGAATGCATGAACGAGAAAACATAGATATAAAAGAAATCCATAAATGCAATAACAAAACATATGATTGCAGAAGAGTAGAAGTAAAAAAAAAATACAAGAGTAATCGTTTGATGTAACATGCAAAAAAAAGATAAAAATTCACAAAAATGTTTCGATAAGATTGAACCGTATGTTAATTTTCCTCCAATACTTGCACATACTTATATTTACAGCTAATTAATTATTTTAAATGATAGGCGATATATCCTTCGACATTGAGATGTTTGTGATGACTTCGTCAATCTCAAGATATATCGATTCAATTTTTCAGAGGTGCTTAATGATAAAGTGTCCATGTGTACGCTCATATGTAAGGGTAAATGCGTGAGCACGTATGCAACTTTTTATGTTTGTATTGTGTTTTTAGAAGATTTCCTCTAAAACTCCTATAAATTAAGTTTTTTTTTGCGGGGATGGATATGTCATTGTATTCATATATGCCCAATCATTTGTTCCAAATTACGCTATACAAAGATATAAATCCTATAGCATTTCTCTGTTGTAAACACTAAAGCCAAAAGGGCCTAAGTTATTTGAAGTAACCAAGCAACAGGCAGGTTGTCTTCTAGTGGTGTGTTTGTCTGCATACTCGCATGCATGCAGTCAGCATCGTCAGCAAAATGCTGGGTGCAGCAGAATGCAGCACCTGGTATACTGGAAACCATGCTCTCCAGCCCCTGGATTCCCCCTGCCCGCCTCCCATAACTCCGCGTTCACCGTCACCGGAAGAACATGTGGTAATTTGTTCCTAATAACAATAGTCTGCACCTAACGCATGTGATGCGAGTCGGTGCCGGCAAAGAAACGATCGATATAGTTTATTGCTCACCGAGAAGGTAAGAAGATCACAAGATGCCTCAAGCCTCAGATTAGTAGTATTACTTTGAACGGATTAGATTAGTATAGTACTATTAAATTGGCAGATCCTTATCATCCTGTGTGCTGCAAGTGAAACGGCAGTACTTGCTTCTTTAAAATTAAAGTGTACCTGCATAGAGATTTGAGATAATAGTGACTAGAGAGAATGAAACAAGAGTCGGCAGTTACTTGAACGAAGAGAAGTCCCTTGTGTAGTTTATATGCTGTATTGGACCTGATGCTTTGGTCGCAACACATGTGTTTTTGTCAATCGGAGACCCGAGTTCAGTAGTTCACCAAGAGCTGTTCAGACCAGTAAACCACTGGATTGAAGCAGTACAAACTACAAACGTAAATTAAACTCTTTAGACCATCAAAGATCAAACAACACAAAATCTAGTCTACTTTTTGACTTGCAGCCATGTGGATCACCCCCAGAAAACGAAAACAGTTCACCTTTGCACAATTGCACCAGCGCATCTACTTCCCTGCTAGCCAATAGAAGAACTCCACTGTGGAATACCAACTTTCTAAGTGACGGATATTATTCCACTTTCTTAAAACAAAAGTTGAGTACTCGTATTTGGACTCCGTAGTCCGTACCATGGTCCAGTACGTAACGGCGGCACACGCCCTGGTCTCGTTCGGCACCAGAACTTTAACCGGACACGGCAAGCGGCCGGAGACGAGACGATGGCAACGTCACGGCAAGTTGGCAGACGAGACAGCTAGCACACTGACATTCACAACCACAAGCAGCAGCACATCGCACGCGCCGCAACCTGCAAACCTCGTTCCGCGCGAGCGAGCGCGGCCAACCAGAGCCGCGCAAATCTGCACCCGGTTTACTGGGAGCCCCCCACCGATTCACCCGCACGAGTCCAAAACCGCGCGTACGCCACGCCACCGGCAGCCAGCGACGGCTCGCTCTCTAGCAATCACTAATCGGGGCGCGCGAGCTGGTCTCTTCCCCTATAAAACCACGGCTCCGCCACCACCATTCCGGCAGAAGACAACACACCCAAACACATCGTCAGTTCATCACCGAGCGTACAGAGCTCACACACAACACGTACGGATCGTAAACACATGGCGAGCGGCGGAGGGAAGGCGAAGGCGTCGTCGTGGGCGGCGGCGATGAGCGTGGGCACGGTGGAGGTGCTCAAGGACCAGGCCGGACTGTGCCGCTGGAACTACGCGTTCCGGACGCTCCAGCAGCGCGGCAGGCAGCAAGCCATGGCCGGGAGCGGTGCCAAGAGCGGCGGTGGCGGCGCGAGTGCGCTGCAGCCTGCAGCGGCGGCGACGGCCGCGGCTAGGAGGAAAGCGAAGCAGCAGGAGGAGGAGCTGAGGACGGTCATGTACCTCAGCAACTGGGGCCCAAACAACTAAATTAGCTGATCAGATTAGGATCGTGTTAGGTGGTTAGATTGGTTTTGGTGCTTGCAAGTTGGGACTGCTTCTATATGCAGACGAGTTTTGCACAAGATGTATATATACAATATATATGAGATACGGCAACTAATCAAGAGCTTTGGTTTTGCACAATTGTGTTTCTCCTGTCCAGACGACGCATTATCACTTCGCTTGAAAGTTGAATTTTGCCTTGATGAATCTGTAATGAACTCAGAATCTGAAACCGTTTTCCTCCCATCCTCCAGGCGTGCATCAGATTAGTAGCAGACCAAAGAATTCTGCAGTATCAAGTGAACTAACGCCATCAGATGAGTCACTGGTCAGCCAGTACGACGAGGAACGGAGGAAAAAGCTCATTCTTCAGGCAAAAAAGGGCTTCTCCTGATGGTCACCGCTCCCTTGTTA
Source organism: Oryza officinalis (assembly GCA_008326285.1). Lineage (NCBI taxonomy): Eukaryota > Viridiplantae > Streptophyta > Magnoliopsida > Poales > Poaceae > Oryza > Oryza officinalis. The sequence continues at coordinate 38,128,634 of BDMV01000004.1, forward strand.
TTCGAATTGATCCCTGTCCTCGTTTGCTTTGGTAGGACGATAGACTGATTGAGTATATCCTTTAACTGTTCAATAACACTGACCAAGCTTTAATCAATTTGTTCCAATCCAAAGTCTGCGACTTTTGTCTCGAACAAGATGAATCCTGAAACTAGCAAAATACCCGGAAAAAAATGTCGCCATCGAAACCACTTCCCACCCACCATATTCCAATACTACCTGTGTGCTGTTACCTGCAAGTGGCACAACAGGGAAGTACTCTCATGCACGACGCTTTACTCCAACATCTCCAAAAAGTACACGATAATACTGAAAAATGTCCCCATCCATCCCCATTTCTTCAGAGTTCAGAATTCATATATCCCTCCCCTCTGTGTGCTACGTCTCCTCCGATACATCGCGCTTTCCTGCTCTGTTTGGATTCAGTTACCATTTCGTTTTGTCCTTAGCGACAAATTGCAACCGAAAATTTAGTTGATGGAATACCACTATCCGCAGTGACGACAACGCACAACACATCCCACATACTGGCGCACACCGGAAAAAGAAAAACACGGACAGGAGCAGGTGCAGTGAATACCCGCCAATCCAGAGGATCAAAATCGATGGTTTTGGAACAGGACGGAATATCACTATGCTCACCCTGTACTGTATATATACGCTCATAAGCGTAAAACTTTGTACGTGCAAGAAACTTCAAAGGTGGTAAAGATCCAATCTTTGAGCGATCCAGCGATGAGCCTGAGGTACGCGAGCAGGGTGTTGCTGAGAGCGGCGGTGCAGGCCATGAGGGCCGCGAGGCAGCCGGCGCCTGCGGTGGCCAAGCCGGTGCCAGCCGCCGCCGCCGCGGCGAAGCCATCGGCGGCGGCGCCAGGCACGGCTCAGCGGCAGCAGGCCAGGCGACTCTCCGGTGGCGTGGCTGAGCCGGCGGAGAAGGCGGCTGTGGCGGAGAGGATGAGGCGGCGGCGCAGGGAGAAGTCCGAGAACGTGATGCAGCTTGTGTGCTGGGGACCCAGTTAGCCGCGATGCTCCTGCTTGTAGTGCTGTGACATCAGTTGAGCAGAGTGACTAGTGACTAGTGTGATTTGTGCTTTATGGTTGTGTTCGTTTCCTTTTGTAAGATGGTAGAATCTGTGAAATTTTGACGGTATTGTACTATTATTATGCAAGATGCTATGAAATACTGTTCCTTTTCTGAATTTTTGTTCAGACAGTTCCCTTTTGAACTTAGGAATACATACATGGCTCTATTCCGAATTTCTCTTCACATTCTTCGCTCTACAGAGCTAAGACGCTTATCTTGCTCGAATTATGTGAAACACTACAAGATCCACTATCCCAAAATAATTCTTTTTTCTTGCAGAACATACAAAAGGTTGGAAGTGTACATGCAGCATATACTGCAATTTCAAGATAGAAGGGAAAGTCCGAAATGTCAAAATAGATTCAGTACTCCTTGGAGAAGCCGAGAAGACGGGAAAATGATTCAGTACTTGTAGAAGAGAAAGCACTGATATTCAGAAAATCACAGCAGAAAGTGTATACACAGGCTGAGACTGACAGACAGTAATAACAACGAGAAAAAGATTAACACCACAGCCGAGAATATTCTGTGTATCCATAGATTGATAGATGAACAGACAGACAGTATTAACAACAACAAAGAGAAGAATTAACAACACGACCGAGATCCAAGAATAAACAGAAATTCTGTATCCATAGACGATGATTCACATATTTAATTACATCTTCATTCACATCTGAGATTTTCATAGACGCAGAACAACCTTCACACCACCATATGCTATCTAACCTACACATCTACTAGTACTAATCATCATCAGGTGTTGGGCCCCCAGACGGAGAGGAACATGACGGTGCGCAGCGACTGCTCCGCCCGCCTCCGCTTCTCCTCCGCCGCCCGCGCCGCCGCCGCCGCGCTCACCCTGCCCTTCTCCACCGACCCCGCGGCGGGGGCCCTGCTGCTGCTCCTCGCCGACGTCGTCGTCGCCGACTGCGCCTTGTCCTTCACCGACCTCCCCGCGCCCTCCCGCACGGCCTGCGCCGCGCGCGCGCCCACACGGCTCATGTACCTCAGGCTCATCGATCGCCTTGCACGCAACTCTCTTCTTCAAGATCTCTCTCCTTGCTTGCTTTGGTTGGTTGGATTGCGGTTTGACGTGGAGGAGTGGGGGTTATATACGGAGAGGAGAGGAAGGCGATGGCCGCTGGGAAGCTCAGCTTCTGGTGGGCGGGGAGCGCGCTAAGCCGCTAACCGGCACACGGGTTTCGCTTTCGCTGCCGTGCAATCGTTATCTTCTGATGATGATGACGACGAAACGGCGGACGTTAGCTCCGCGGATGACAAAAGTCTAGAACCCGTTTCGTGTGTCACCGATCATTATCTTACTACTCTACTATAGGTGCCATGTGGGACGTGTACATTAATTAGTTATTTTTTATATTATAAATCGTTTAAGGTTTTTCATACTTTTTTAAGATTAATTAAGTTTGTAGCAAAATATAATAATATTTTCAATACAAAACATACATTATATCAAAATATATTCAAAATTAAATTTAATAAAATTAATTTGATGTCGTAGATATTTTTTATATAAATTTAATCAAATCTAAAAAATTTTGACAAAAAAATTTAAATGGTTTATAATATAAAACGAAGGGACCCTAATTATTAAGAGTAATCGTTGTTCTTTTGTACTTTCCAAGATACCCAGCGAAAGATATTTCTTGACCACAGAAGATAAAACTCATGATATAGTTCTAGTAAAAGTAAAAAAAAAGAAAGTTTATTTTACTCCATAAACTATTTCATTGGTTCGCTCAACACTTTAAACTTTTTTTTCTTATTTTACACTTTGAACTATTAAAAACAGGTCACCTTCGTATCTCTCTTTTTCCTACGTATGTCATTTTTCTCAATGAAATTTGATGAGATTGATAAATACAATATAACCTACCTGCCAGCCTTTTTTTAGAATTTTTTATCACTGTATACATATATTCGAAGCACTAAACCTGATTTAGACATCGAGGTTTTAAATTTCAAACAAATAGTCATGATTTTTTTTAAAAAATAAACTTTAATACTCGTGTAATCTATGGCTCTATAAAATTTTAGTCTGAAATACGACTCGCAAGATAAATGCTTTTAGAGTGAACCATTTTTAATAATTTAAGAAGGTAGATGAGAAAAGAATAGTTTAGAGGTTAAGTGAACCAAGTTTGGGAGAGTAAAATGAATTGTTTTTTCAAGTAAAAAACAGCTGAACATGAGTAATTTACACTTCCCCGCAACAAAAAATTAGTAATTTACGCTAGCAAACCTAGACAGAGGGTTCAGGACAAGAAGTCTGTTTGGGGACATGATTTTCTGGGAATAGACCAATTGCATTGCATGAAAATATGACATTTACTCGGAAAATTTTGCAGTTCTCGAATACAGCCGATCGAATCTACACAGGGCTGATAACTAACAAGCTAGTATTGTACATATAACCAAAAAAAAAAGGCAGTATCGCTAACAGTAGTAGCGAACATTCTGAAATCTGAACTCTGAATCACATTAACAGGACGCATGGCTCAGCTAAGATGGGCAATATCAACCTCCTCAGGGAACTTGAACGTATCAGCTGCACCAAACTTCTTCCTCCCCTCCTCCCACTCGTCTTCATCCTCCAAGCTGTTGCGCTCGTCGTCGTCGTGGTTGCTACGGCACATCGGCGATGAGGGGTCGTTGACGCTCTTGGACTTGCACGGGTCGCTGGCGAGCATGGTGACCTGACGGAGGTGAGAGATCTCGACGACCACGGTGTCATCGTCCTTGGGAAGAGGTTGCTTCCATGGCTCTCCATCGATCCTCATGAACGTGTGCTCGGCTGCTCCTTTGTGGAACTCGAAACGGATTCTATGGGCCTGAAAAAAGTGAAATGTGTGACTACATCAGCAATGCTGAACTGTAGGGAGCTCAGGAAATGGAGAAAGAACAGATGCATCACCTGTGCTAGACGAGTTCCATGGCCATTAGGGGCAAGCAGGACGAGACCGTGCCAGGCATCGCGAAAGCCCACAACCTCGATAAGGCCGTCGTCGACAAATGGTGCAGTCAGGTCTCTCTGCATATTGCCATGAAAACTTTATAAATCTCTGCCCATGGCAAGTCGTATCGATCGAGTGAAACGACAACAGAAGAGGGAAGTGCTCTACTGGTTTCAAGAGAGGAAACTTACGTCTTGTACTTTCCTAGTGCCAGGTGTTCCCCAAGGATTCAGTCCTCCGGAAAAACTTGGCAAATTCAAACAGACGATTGATCGAATGCTGAAACAATAGAGGGAGTATATGTTGATTTTCATAGCTACATTCTTGTGGTGATGATAACAAGAAATGTGTGTCTAAGAAAATTGGAGATGGGAAATGGGGTTGGGATTTTGGAAGAAGCAGACATTTTAGATGAAGCAAAATGGAAATTGCCTTTATACAAATGCACTGCAAAAAGGAAGCAAGGATTTATTTACCTGCGAGGAATCTTAAGCTCTTCCCATTGGCCACCAGGTCTTTTCATGATCCGCACCTTTGCAAGTTGAGCAATGTTCCTGAAAATGGGAGCTCTACATGTCATGCATATCCGACGTAAAGGCATATAATAGCCAAGAGTGGTACTTCAAATGCTAACACCGATAAATGAGGATAATTTGATCTGGAGCATAATGGTTGCATTAGTGACAGGCTACCTCGATGATGGGTGAGTTAGTGAAGCAGCAAACCATCCTTGTTTAAGTCCAAGCTTAGCATATGTACTCTGCATCAAAGAAATGCATTGCAACATTCAGCATAAACAAAATGAAATGTACCACAAGACTTGCCCTAAAGAAACGAGAAAAGAACCTGATTTGTTAGCTGGTTCTTGAACTTCTCGGGATTTCTCTTCCTCTCAGAGTGAAATTCGTAAGACACTTGTGCATCCATCCCTGCAGTTTGCAAAGTCATGATGACCATGTTTCTATTACTTCCTTATTAATCATGATATATGCTTAAAAGATACTAAAATATGTCCTATGACTTTGGTCATGGGGACAACAATTGCCTACGATAATATTGTTAACAAGTCCTGATTAAAAGGTACTGGATAACAACGGTGACTGTTTGGTATCTGCTAGAGCAAGAACTAGCGTAAACTAAAAAAAACATCATGATGTGCCTTTCTCCAAAAATAAAAAAAAGATACCAGAGGAACTCTTACCCATACTAAAGTAATTCCAAAATCCTCCACGGTATGTGTGGTAGCCCTCCTGAACAAAAATATAAAAGAAAAAACTGCTAAGCAAGCTATATATTCAGTTTTCAGCCTATCCATACTATTCGAAAGTGAAAGTCCATGGCTATTGGCTACGACTTCGGTAATAGAAAGAATCAAGTAAAAACAGTATCCACAGCAAATTGTCTTACCATATTAAGTGAATCGCTTCCTGATACACGGTGGAATGCATGCAATGAGTGAGGCAGCTCTAACGGAGCAATAGGTTCACATGGACCTTCCTGTGGAGCTCGCATCCTCATGATGATATGCCAACTAAAAAAAAGAAAGTACATTCAAATGAGTGTTTTCTTTCATATGCAGAATATATAATGGATTAAGGGTACATTTTACTCATGTTTAAAACTAAAAATGACTGCTGCACAACATATATGAAAGAGCTGTCGCAGTGAATTATAACAGGGCAGGACTTGTACTTTTCACAAGCATGACAGAGAAAACAGAAACAAACATAACATTGTGTGCTTGAGATATTACCTATCAATATTCATTTCTCTTGCTTTTTTTACTTGTCCAAGAAATGATTTCACCGCCTCTTGGTCAGTGGTTGGGTTCTTCTTCCCCTGCAGTCAAATTAAATTTAATAGAGGTATAAAACTAAATGCCAGGGAAGATTCAGAGATCATGCCTGCAGATTATGCAGACTAGGTAAAAAGACAGCCAAGGAATCCAGATCAAACTAACATATAATCTCAGATTCAGTAATCTTCTACTTTAGAATGAAAAATCATGCACCCTTCACAGCTCACAGTAAATAAGACATAAAGTTTATGTATCAAGCATATGATCACTATTTCACTATTAATTCAAAAATACATGTTTCTTAATGCTAAACCTTCTTATGTTGTCGAACAGCTCAACAAGAAAAACAGCTCGTATCAACAAGCATGAATTATCTAAAGGGAGGCTATTATCACAACTGAAGAGAATATATGTGTTGGAACTAAACAATAGTCATAGACATACCCATCCAAATGAGAATGGAAGGTTGTTTCCAGTTCCCAGAGGCACAGTAGCAATAGGAGGTGGGTGAGAGAGCTTAAGGTCACTAACTACACCAAGCAGCCAACTTGCTGTGCCATCACCACCAGCGACCTATTTCAAAGATCATTAGTTAAGAGGACATATCCAAAAGCAAAAAGATCATCCTTTATATTTTCTAGTTAGGCTACTCACAATTAGTCTTAGGTTGCTCTGAATTTGAAAAGCAATAGGGTCGCCATTAGACTTGAGCTTCTCAAAGTTGCAATACAGTCTGTGAAGCACCTTGTCAGGAGCCTCTTCTGAGAGATCAAAAACCTGTAAAAATTGCGGATTCAAATATGAGACAAATATATATATATATATATATATATATAACATTGTCTCATATATATATATATATATATATATATAGATAATATGAGACAATGTTATGAAGTTCTACTATGGCTCAAGGGAATATTTTCAGCATTCCATCTTCCCAAACTACTAGGTTAGGTACCTGCGCTTTATTGAGAAGCTCACGATACGTTTTGATCAAACTGCTTCCGAGTTGGCCGCCACTTCTAGAGTTGATGAATACTACTACAGGGCAACATGGTGCCTGATCAGGGAGGACTTGTTCAGAGTCAGGATTCAGAATGTAATCAGGGATGCAGTAGTCTGTTAATGGCTCGCATGGCTTAAAGCAGGAACCATTAGTGCCATTTGTATGTCCATCCATCCTGCAAAACATTTTTATGAGTGACAAGAGATTAGACATTACTGATTTATGCGCTTCAGGGAACCCTTCTTCCAATTCCACGATTGTTCTACAAACGATGTGTGTAAGTAGAAAATTTTCTGATGTGGAGTGAGCCTGAAAGCCTAAATTTTACTACTGGCTATCCCACCATTGCTTGATGGGAAAATTCAGATTCTCAAAGGAAAAGGTGACACTGGCGCTTTACAATATTCCTACTAAAAGAATCACAATAATTGTTTGATAAGAATCTTGTCAAGTAGGAATTAATAAAATAATGGAAATCAGTAATACGTAGCAGTATCAACACCAGAAAGAACGGAATTAAAAGGTGCTCCTATATGATTCTTGCAATTTTGCTACATCCTTTGACTGCGACATTTCAGAATTCAGATTGCCATTGCCCTCGTACAGTTCATCATTTGCGACATTTCAGAATTCAGATTGCTATTGCCCTCTTACAGTTCATCATTTTCGGCAGTTGACTTTGTAATGTATGCCACAGATGATAATGCTCACAAAAAAAAACATAGTTCATTAAATGAACAGAAGGAGTTGCAAGGAAAAAAAAGATGACAATGCTTACAAAAAGCACAGCCTTTTAGAATAAAGAACGTAGATACAGACGCCAAGCGAAGCATCTTCCGTAATAATTCTACTAAAAGAGAAGGAAAAAAAGGGTATTTTTTTACATATCACAATGCAGCAGTTTCTCTTGGTGTCAAAAAACAATGCCATAATCTTCACAGTTCCCGAAAGGGCAAATGCGTAGTCCTGTACTCCTGTCTGCAGGAAGCGTCTAGCATGCACCATGGAGAACACAACCGCCATGGACCGAAACCAAAGAAGCAAATTGAAGATCCCCAATTCACTGGGGGGGCAGCGTTTCTTGGACCCATACTATCATCACCCAAATAACCACATCATGTGGATCTAGCGCGGACAAAATATATTGACATACACATGCATGGATCGATTCAGAATCTTATGGCAACAACGGAGATGGGATTCAGATGAACAGCGAGCACATCAAAGCTGAAAATGCATTGGCTAAGATGCAAGAAACCTCAAGACAAGGTCCCTCAAAGGAGGGCTCACAAAGCTCCATGGCCATGGATATTACCTGCGATCTCAAAGATTTGGGGGCGCCTCCAGTTCGTCTTTTCGCGTGTTTCCGACTCGACGAGGACTAGGATTTGGGATAGGGTGGTCTCAGAATTGGAATTTGAGGAGTATTAATAGGACGACGGTAGCGAGGACGAAGGGGAGAAGAGGAGCAGAGAAATATAGAAAGCGACCACCGTTCGAAATTTCCTTCTCTACATAGAGTTGGGCATTATTGTCCAATTGTCATCTCATCTGTCCCAGATCTGCATCATCCATTGGCACCCATGATGACAGATGCTTCTGACTTTTCTGGCTTTATTATTTGTACTTTTGCCTTTGCGTGCATCACTGCATGCAGATTAGTGGGCAAATTACAGTGAGCAAAGACCGATTTCAGAATTATGGTTATATTATTCAGACCTGTTTAGAGTAGAAAAAAATAGTTCATTTTTGCATGGGAATCTAGATTCTAGAGAAGTTACCGTGTTGCAGAGAGGGTTGAGATATTTTGCATCAGCTATTAAGAAAGACGAGTTGACCAAACAGAGTTTCCCAAGCGTTAGAACCTGCGTTTGGACGTTCTAGATTTGCTGCTTATTTTCTGTCAACAAACGGATTAGGCGCCAACGCAACTACTCCTTCGTCTCGTCTGTAGTCTGTACATTGTACATGTTCAATTCAATGCCCTCATAGTCACGTAAATCCAATCCAAAGTCCAATTTCAGAGATACCAACCATGTATGCATCTAGAACCGATCAGCGCAGGAATACAAGTATTGAACTCGTGCGTGAATGAAGACGCAACGACCAATCACATGAGCCGCACCGCAAGTTGGAGAGTAGTATTTGAATTGATAAGACCAACCACTCTAGCTTAGCAGTCTCGCCAGGCGAGGCAAGCATATTTGCTCTGCAGATATTCGCCGGAAGCACGGAGCCCGCGAGTGGGGGCACCGGGCACGGGCGGCGGTTGGTGCGCTCGCGAGAGGCAGCTCGGCTGCTTGCGTTTTGGGGCGCGTTCTCGCGTGGAATTCGTCGCGCGTTCAACGCCATGTTTCCGAGCGGGTTCTGTGTTCTTCTTCAGCCCGTTTGGTCGCGTCGCGATCGTTCGCATTCCCGGTGCGTTTCCACCCGCTGACACCTGACGCGGCGGTGCAAATGGACAAGCGCCATCAGAGATGGTAGGAGAATATATGATGGTGGAGTGGGTGGCACGGCGACGGGAGCAGCGTTGATGCGGACTCCCGGCGAGGGGTGGATGCTTAGGCGCGTTAACTCCCACCGTGTGACGGCAGTGACGCGAACTCTGCCCGCAGGATGTGGTAAACTTGATAGTGACGTCCAATGTTTACTACATCCAATCTAATAAGAAATATGATGTGTTTACTTAAATTCGTGATGCTAAAAATATCATATCCCTATCGTGGGATAAAGATACTCTCTCCGTTTCATATCATAAATCGTTGACTTTTTAACATAAAACAAATAAAACAATATTAGATTTAATGAAACTAATTTGGTATTGTAAATATTGTTAAATTTTTTTATAAATTTGATTAAACCTAAAATTGTTTGATTAAGAAAAAATCAAAGCGACTTATAATAAGAAACGGAGGGAGTAGTAAATCTTTTTTGCTTACATGGTTTTGAAAGGAAAATAAAACAAGTTCACTGACATGACTGAAGGAGAAAGAAGCATGGAGGCCGCATATAAATTGGCCTTAATCCCAGCCCCATCAAACGTGAAAAGGATGCAGATTTGAACTAAAATTCTGGACCATTCTAAATGAATGGGCTGGAATTGAGGCCCATTCTAAATGAAACCGGGTTGTGGGTTGGTGTTGGTCCTCGTGTGCCAACCAGATCTGGCCTGATATAGGCCTCGTAGCCAACTATCCAGATCGGGCTGGCCTCGTGGGGGAGGGATGCGCCGCGGTGGGCCACGGCGACGGCGACGGCGACGGCGGCGGCGGCGAGGCCGAAGCCGCCCGCGGTCTGGCCGGTGATGGAGGGGGAGGGACCCGCCGGCCGCAGGCGATCCTCTCCACCGTGAAGATATTTCTATCTTATCCACGGCGATCTGCGTTTCCTGAAGAATGGCGGCGCCCCAGGCTCGGAAAGGCGACCCAAAATCAGTAACTATTACTCCCACCTTAATTCACCTTAGAATATACGCAATGTTTTTGGTATAGGAATGCACGCACTGTCATCATGCCTGCACGAAGAAATTTCTGGGATGTTTTGGTCCCGCCAAAATTTAGTCCCAGTCTCATCCTGTTCCTACCTATGTGCAGACAATGTTCAGGGGGATTGGGAGTAAGGGATCGGGAAAATAGTTAGAATTTTTTAGTTATTCGCCGCATATGTTGACTAATCCGATTGTCTGCAAGGACGTACATTTCCGCGTCTCAATTTTCATTCTTCAGCACTTGGTCCATGCTAGACTGTCCCGAGATTTCTCCAGATGTTGTTAATTTGTTGCCATTTGTCAACGAAATACACTGCTCTATAAAAATGCATGGCCTCTGTCCTACGCAAAGCTAGGAGGTGGCATGGGAACATAGTGACATCCTAAGATAGTTTATTCATGATCTCGTCAACAAATACTGAACTCTTCAAGAATTTGGAATGGTTGAACTGGTCAACAAAAGGATAACAATATCTAATTACATCATGTTCCATCGTCTTGTAGATCTAACGGTTTTTATTTGTCATTCTACCAATCTTGTTGACTAGCTGTTTTATTTGATAAGAATAGAGCAATGACAACATATTATCTTGCAAAACCACGAAATTTCCATGTTGACATGCATTCCTCTATGCTAAGCATAAATGCTCAATTGTCTTAGAGAGTATTGATACTGCCATCTTCCTTCGGCATCATGCATTTCTGTGTGTTTGGATGCCTGAAGAAATTTGTCATAAAGCAAATAGGTAATCTTTTTATTACTGACTGCTTCACAAAGTCTTAGCATTTCTTTCTGTTGTATGATTAGAGGAATAATTTGTATGATACATGCCATTGTTTCGATTATGAATATACAAGGCTAAGACTCTATACTATTCTATGTTCAACATAATTTCATGACAGTTGTCTCTTAGAGATTGCTGATATGGTTCAGTTTGTATTAACAGCTATCTGGTACGTTTCTATTGATTCTTTTTTGCTAATTGCAGGCACAAGGAGAATACAAGGACCACGGCTGATCACAAAAGAAGCTGGACCACCTGCAGATGAAGTTATATTCAGAAGTGATTCAGTGAAATCCGCAGTTCTAAGCTCACCACTAGTTGAGTTTAGCACGATTTATTCAGCAACAAAAAATTTCAGCAACAAGCTTGGTGGAGGTGGATTTGGTCCAGTTTACAAGGTATGATGATTTAAACATTTTATCCTATCCTTACAATATGAATGAACCTGAATTGATTTTTCCTATCCTTACAATATGAATGAACCTGAATTGATTTTTTTATATAAAAAAAACTATCTTTGTTCAATTGTAATGTTATAAGATCAATACTTGGACCAACATAGTTGATATTACTTCTAGGGGGTACTACCAGATGGCCAAGAGATTGCTGTCAAGAGACTGTCGAACAGCTCCAGTCAGGGATTGGAAGAGTTCAAGAACGAGGTGATAGTTCTATCCAAACTGCAACACCAGAACTTGGTAAGGCTCTTCGGTTGTTGTGTTCATGGTGAAGAGAAGATGTTGCTGTATGAGTACATGCCCAACAAGAGCCTTGACTCATTTATTTTTGGTAATGTATAGTTTGATTCGTGCAAATCCTGATTTTCTGGTTTTGTTTAGAAGTAAGCCAGTAAAACTTGTCCGCTAATAATTTGGTGCTTTCATGTGAAATTTATCAGATGAAAGTAAGAGGCTAGTATTTGGATGGAAACTGCGACACAAGATTATTCAGGGAATTGGGAGAGGATTATTATACCTTCATCAGGATTCCAGGCTGAAGATTATTCACAGGGATCTCAAAGCGAACAATATTCTGCTTGATGATGATTTCAACCCCAAGATATCTGACTTCGGTATGGCTAGAATATTTGGTGAACACCAACTTCAAGCCCTTACCCACCGAATTGTTGGAACCTAGTAAGGCTCTTTTTTTCTTTTGTTCACTAGAGTAAAATTGAACGAGAATTCCACGATATAACTCAATAAACTGTACTGACCTGCCTCACTAAAGTACTTCTTTCTTCTTGCATCATTAATTCTATGATTTTGCTACCTCGTTTAGATTATAACAAAATCCCCTTGCTAGTTGACATTACAAGATGTCCTAGGAAGCAAACTAAATGTGCTAAAATCTGTGAGATGCAGTGGCTACATCTCTCCAGAGTATGCAATGGAGGGTAAATTCTGTGAGAAATCCGATGTCTTCAGTTTTGGCGTGTTGATCCTAGAGATTGTGAGCGGACGGAGGAACAGCTCGTTTGTTGACGAAGAATGGTCAATGAACCTCTTGGGTTACGTAAGATCACACTAAATTCTTCCCTTTACCATTTTCATGATGGACATCTTTTAATTCACAGTACCCATTTCAGGCATGGACGATGTGGAAGGAAGGCAGTGTCTCAGAGCTGATAGATCCACTCATGGGCACCATATGCTCTTATGATGAAGTCTGCAGATGCATCCAGGTTGGTCTTCTGTGCGTGCAGGAATTACCACGTGATAGGCCAAGCATGTCCCTGGTGCTCAGGATGCTCAGTGGGGATGTTACACTTCCTGCTCCGAAGCAAGCTGCATTTTTCGTCGGAAGGGTTCCTCTTGATGACAACGATACTGGATCAGGGAATCAGTTGACATATACTGAATTGCAAGGCAGGTAGCTCCTCCTCGTCAGTGCCTCTGAATCTCTGATTCAACTTGCCAAAGTTCCAGACTAGGGAGGCATACAAGCTAGTACTACATATATTGGATTACTGAAGTTGGTGTGTCACTCATTCCCCTGCTTGTTAGTTGTTACCTAGTAATACAGATAACTTCGATACTAAAGCTGTTATTATTTTTGTATATAGGTTTGATTGTAATATGTGAACTGTAAGCGTATTTGGGAATTGGAATGGCGTTTGTTTATAAGGTTAATTGGATCCATGCCATTGCAACTTTAGTTATTTGGAAATCTGCCATTACAATTCACGAAACCGGCTAGGTGCCATCGGAATTTCTCCGAAATTGGAACCGTGCCATTATGTACATTTGAATCGCCGTCCATGCTGTTTTTCTTCTCACGTATTTTCGTATGGACGCTTATGCCCCTAGCGGAGACGATACAAGGCATCCCGGACCCGGTCCGGCTCAACCATCTCCGTTCCCCATTCCCCATCCTCTGCAAACCCTAGCTCGTCGACGAGGAAATCGATGGCGATCGGTACCGCGCCGCCGCCAACGGCTGGGGCTAGGGATATGGCGGCGGCGACGATGAATAACTTCTCCCGGCGCGGCAGACGGCTCAAGGTGGCGACGAGGCTGGACGTGGCGAAGGCGATGGAGGTGAGCTTTAGCGGTGACGATGGTCGCTCTGCAATTTCAAGCAGGTGTAGCGTCGAGTCAACGGCTCCTTCAATCCCAGAGCTGAAATATGCTTGTGGGCATGCCGCTGCAGTGCATACATCCAACACACCAAGGAATCCAGGGCGGCGGTGGTTGCAGTGTCGTGGATAGGTGAGAATCCATTTCTAGTTCTGGATATGTGTGTATGACTTTCTTTGGGAATCCAATCTGGTTCCTTCTTGTAGGGTTGTAGATGTTCGTTGTGGATATGGGAAGATCTCCTCAACGAATATGTGAAGGAGATGGTTGCCTACTGTCACGCCGGTGAGTACGACTATCTTAGAGAGACATGTGACAGTTTGCGTCAGCTTGTAGTAGATCAAAGGCATCATATATCTCAGTTGTCAGCCCTCAATGATGCAAAAGAGTTGTAGTTGCAAGCCAATTCTGAATCGTTGAATCAGTCGAAGACAGAGTGTGCAGACTTAAAGAAGAAATTGGAGTCTGAGAAGGCTAGAACTCGCACAATTTTGTACATGATGATCTTGTTTTGTGTGTTGTTTGTTGCTGTAATGTTAAGGCTGGTTTGAACGATGTTCTGTATGATGTAAGTGTTGTTATGTGCTTAGGTGTGTGAAATATGTGAAATGATGTGTGAATGCAAGGGCTATATTGTGCAATCAATTGGTGTGTGCAAATAATATGTTGTGCATTCTCTGTGAATTTGCCACAATAGGGCAACATGAATGCTGATAAAGTATTGCTGATGTAGTTCATGTTTTGCAATGTTAACATGTTGGTCACATAAGTGACATGCGCTTGTTCACATAACTGACATGAGCTTGTTCACATAACTGACATAAACTCCAAATGGCCATCTACATGTAGCAAAATATATAGGTCTGAAGCCCATTTCCATGGCCAACATCTAACAAGTCCAAATGGCCATCTACAAGTACCAAAATATATAAATTTGGGTTTTGACATCACAGACCAACCCAATCTGATAACTTTCTAACTACTCTAGCAGGTGGAGCACTAGAGGCAACAAGATTCTTTCTCTTCTAGGGAGTTTTCTTCTTCTTGGGAGTTTTTTTCTTCTTGACTGGTGCAGATGAGCTTGCTTCAGCTTCAGCTGCAGCTCTAGGCACTTGTCTCTTCCTGCATACAGATAGTAACATTATGGCAGTTGTGTAAGTCAATTTGTGAAGCAAACAGAAAGAAGTCCAAATTACCTTTTTTTGGTTGTTGGCTGGCTATTTTGCTCATCTTGATCAACTGGCTCAGCAAGTTTGTATGTCTTCTCAAAGTGACAAAACCCTTACATCTCTTGCATGTTACTCTCTTCCTACTAGGTTCTAGACAACCTCTTATTCTTTGCACTCTAGATCTTCCAGCACCTCTCTTCTGCCTAGGCGGGTATACCTTGAAACCAAGATCTACATGTGGCCACTGTGACCTATCAGTCATTGGTGCCACTTTGCCTGCATAAGCTGCCCTGAATGTCTCAACACTATAGTAAGGACTGACAAAATCTTGGATTCGTCCTCTACCAGTGCAAATCCAGGCCAATGCATGTTTGCATGGCTTTCCTGTAACTTGCCATACCCTACATGAGCAGTTCTGGTTCTGTAAATCAACTGTGTGCATTTTAGTGTTGTTGTCAGACTCAACAAGTGTTACTTCTGCAAAACCATTATCACTTCTAACAACCTTCACCACCCTGAGACTAGCAGTTGCATCATTCAATTATTTCATTACATTTGATAGGATGCCATCCACAAGCTTTCTACCAACATCTCTCCTCAGGGCCATCTTCTCCATGATCATCTCCCTTATCCCATCCACAAGTTCATGCAACAGCAGACATTTAAGCCTCTTGATCTGGTTATTGAAACTTTCAGAAACATTGTTTGTGAGGTAGTCACACTTGCTATACTCAAAAAAGCCACATCTGTACCAAATCTTTGAGTGATGCTTCTCAAGATACTATATTGCATTATACCTCACTTGATGTATTTGCTGCACGTGCCACCTAAAACCATCTTCAGTGTAACTTCTTGCAGCTGGATACAGATGATCAGTGAAGGCAGGACCTTGAAACTTCTTCATGAAGTTAGCATAGAGATGCCTCATGCATTCTCTGTGCTTAACTTTGTCAAATGCTGCATCAAACAGCTTTCTCCAAACCCTTGCATGCATCTGTTGATATAACTAGGCCCTCTGGATTACCTATGGCCTTATTGAGGTGTCTCATGAACCATAACCAATTGTCATCAGTTTCAGAGTCAAAAATTGCATAGGCTATATACAACAACCAATTATGTCCATCTACACCAGTGGCTGCAGCTAGTTGACCAGTATATTTACATGTCAATCTTATTGAATCAACACCAAGATAAGGCCTGCAGCCATTGAGGAAGCCATCTATGCAAGGCTTCAGAGCAACAAACATCCTCTTGAAGCACATTTTCTTCCCTATCTTTTGTACATCAATCTCTACAATAGACCCTACGGACTTCATCTTCATCTCAGCTTTCCAATTAAAAAGAAGTTGGAAGCTCTCTTCATATTTACCATGTATTTGCTGTAATGCACACTTCAACCCAGACCATGCCTTGGAATACTTCAAGTTGATTTGAAAATCTTCTTCAAGCTTCTGCCTTGCATCAGCAGCCCCCTTTTGTGGATTTTTCTTGACCCAGTCGTCAATCCTGTCTGCAATCCAACCCTGAGTTGTCATCTTGCCTTCATGCAATTTGGTAGATGCACATGTGTGCTCAAAGGAAAGTTTTTTGATCTGCAGGAAACTTGTGTAGTTAACAAAATTGCATGACACAAACATAATCAAAAGGGTTAATCAAAATACATTGATGAAGCAAACCATAGGGGCTGGAAACATAGCACCTGTATGACTTTGGTCCTAGGTAGCCTGGAAGCATGAATACGCCAAGGGCACCCTTCAGCAGCACAGTGAGCTAGAAAACGTGTTGGATCTGTCTTCAAACCAGCAAACACAAAACCTTTTTTAACTGCATAGTGCCTTATTGCTTTTCTGAAAGCAACTATATCTGGAAATAATGCATCTTTCTCTATTTTGGGATTCTCAAGATCATGTATGACATTAAAGACCTGTGGATCTTCATCAGTAAACTGTTCCTCAGGAGCTCTCAACCCTGCAACAAGCGGCTGAGAAGACTGACCAGTGCCAGTGTTTCCATCAGGTTGAGCAGGCTGTGGAGGCTTTTCACTTGATGAGGAAACATGCAAATGCTCATCATCGACACCCACATATTCTTCCTCATTGTCAAATATGTCTGGTTCTCTAACAGGTGTTTTCTCTATTGCAGGCTTTTCAACACCTCCAACATTGGGAGCGGGCTATTCGGAACCAATGATGGGAGCAAAGTTGTCAGGAGGCACAACCCGGATGGGTTCTACTTCATTGTCGACAACAGAGGTGGATATAGCCTCAAATGTACCAAATTTCTTATTGTCAAGCACCGCAACAATAAGATTGAATTGGCTCTCTGTTTTGTACATTTCGAATAGGTTAGGTAGCTGACTGTCGTCCACAAGTCTAACATCCTCACCAATCGTCTTGTGAAAAAACCAGATCGAAGGAGATTTATTTGTTCCCCACGTGAACTCAACACTTAAACTATTCATCAGAAATTTCATGGAAAAGCTATCTGAATCCACAACCCAATGCCGAGTAGCTCCTTTCGTGTAAGATTTCCTACCATCTGCATCTATCGTGAGATAAGCGCTAACCCTAACCTCTATTGAAAACCAATGCCTACCAAGAAATGAGGGAACATCAACTGAAAATTTACATGCAAATGGGATGAAATATACCAAATGCGCTTCTACTTCAGCTATCTAAGGAGTATATTAGAGTTCAAGGTGAGGTACTCACGGTATTGATGAAATAGGCGGAATCGAGCCTCCCAGATCCATCCCCTCCATCGGCAAGTTCACTGTGCACGATGATGTCGCAGGGGAGCTTGGGATCTTCAGGGGAGCTTCTACATCTTGGGTTATCGTCGCTACCACCGTATCCCTAGCCCCAGCCGTCGGCGGCGGCACGGTACCGATCGCCGTCGATTTCCTCGTCGACGAGCTAGGGTTTGCAGAGGATGAGGAATGGGGAACAGAGATGGTTGAGCCGAACCGGGTCCAAGATGCCTTGTATCGTCTCCACCAGGGGCACAAGTGTCCATACGAAAATACGTGAGAAGAAAAACAGCATGGACCGTGATTTAGACCTACATAATGGCACGGTTCTAATTTCGGAGAAATTCCGATGGCACCTAGCCGGTTTCGTGAATTGTAATGACAGATTTTCAAATAACTAAAGTTGCAATGGCATGGATCCAATTAACCCTTGTTTATACGTCTGGGTATGCAACACCAGGAAATTTATCCTCCTGTTGTGGATCTAGTGACCGGTTATCAAATCTGTTTGCTATTTTGAGTAGGATTTGAATGCCCTTAAGAAGTCATTGTGAGACATCGTGCATGGGAGACTTTTGCCTTGTGTTAACCCATTGGATAACTAGGATGCATATTGTGCTTCTCCATTTTTTTTCAGGCCAAAAGAATGTAAAGTTCTGCTACATGGTTACGTGTAGCCACAAGTCGTAGTTACATTTTTTTAGCTACATGCTAACTCGAAGAAATCTTTGGAACGAAGCAGTCACATTGACCTTGACCTGCTATTTTTAAGTATTTTTTTCACACCCAATCGAGTGCAAGTAATTCAGCCAATTAGTTGGAGTACGACTTTGAGAGAATTTAGATATTGTTGTATGGGATATGATGTTCCTCTTTCAAATTCTAAATAGACAGATCCGGACTACCTGAATTAACTAGTTTATCATCCAATATTCCAATCCAGTGTCCAGAAATGCCTATGATCAGTACATGACCACCCTTCAAAAGAGCTCCCGGTGCAACCAGCCATCTGCTGCATGAGCTTAGCCTTTCTGAATGCAACAAGAGCAAGAGACATTTTGATCTTGTCATGAGGTCAACCAGGCAATCGCCTAACCTACTCCGCATGCTCGCCTTCTTCCTCCTCTCCGTCCAAACGTCGGCCGCCGCGGGCGTCGCCGACAAGCTCGACAAGGGCCAGAACATCACCGACGGCCAGACGCTCGTCTCGTCCGGCGGCGGCTCCTACACTCTGGGGTTCTTCTCTCCCGGGAAGTCCACCAAGAGATACCTCGGCATATGGTTCACCGTGTCCGGCGACACCGTCTACTGGGTAGCCAATCGTGACCGCCCCATCGACGACAAGTCCGGCGTGCTGCTGCTCAACGACGACGGGAGCCAGCTCGTCCTGCTCGACGGCTCTCGCCGGACGGTGTGGTCCGCGAGCTTCTTGGCCGCTTCCGCCGCGGTGGTTCAGCTTCTCGACTCCGGCAACCTCGTCGTGCGCAATGGCAGCGGCAGCGACGCCTACCTGTGGCAGTCGTTCGACCAGCCGTCGGACACGCTGCTGCCCGGCATGAAGATGGGCAAGAGCCTGTGGAGCGGGCAGGAGTGGTTCATCACGGCGTGGCGCTCCGCCGACGACCCGTCGCCGGGCGAGTACCGCCGCACGCTGAGCACGGAGGGCCTACCGGAGCTCGTCCTGTGGCGAGGCGGCGCCACCAAGGTGTACCGCACGGGCCCGTGGAACGGCAGGTTCTTCAACGGCGTCCCGGAGGCGTCCAACTACTCCGACAAGTTCCCGCTGCAGGTGACGTCCAGCTCGAGGGAGGTGACCTACGGGTCAACCCCAACGCCCGGCGCGCCATTGACGCGCGTCGTGGTGAACTACACCGGCGTGGTCGAGCGCCTCGTGTGGGACGCGAGCAGCAGGGCATGGCAGCGATTCTTCCAGGGGCCGAGGGACTCCTGCGACCGCTACGCGATGTGCGGGCCGTTCGGCCTGTGCGACGCCGGCGCGGCGGCGACGTCGTTCTGCGGCTGCGTGGATGGGTTCACCGCCGCGTGGCCGTCGGAGTGGGCATTGAGGAACACCTCCGGCGGGTGCCGGCGAAACGTGGCGCTGGACTGCGGCGCCGGCGGGAGGACGACGGACAAGTTCAAGGTGGTGCGGGGGGTGAAGCTGCCGGACACGCACAACGCGTCGGTGGACATGGGAGTCACGGCGGAGGAGTGCAAGCGGAGGTGCCTGGGCAACTGCTCGTGCGTGGCCTACGCCGCCGCGGACATCAACGGCGGCGGCTGCGTCATTTGGACGGACGGCATCTTCGATCTTCGCTACGTTGACCGTGGGCAGGATCTGTACCTGAGATTGGCTAAGTCTGAATTTGGTATGTGCATTGCTTTATTTTCAATTTTATCTTGAAAGATTATGTTCTAAAACAATTGCCTTGAAAGAAACTTTTTTTAACATAATGGAAATGGATTTACAATCCAAGCCTATATTTTGAATGAAAATGACCCCAGATAAAAGATTAGCAAAAGAAATGTCAAAGCAACAGTTCTTTTTTAGAACAAAGTAATAATCCTGATGTCACCATAAAAGAAATGTCAACATGATATTCTCTCCATTTCATATTATATGTCGTTTTTACTTGTTTCTAGTCAATTTTTTTTGAAGTTTGACTTAGTTTATAGAAAATTCTAGCAGTATTTTTAACACAAAATAAATATATATATTCAATATTATATTTAATAAAACTAATATGATGTTGTAGATGTTGTCAATTTTTTTATAAAATTGTTTAAATCTAAAAAAGTTTAACTTGAAAAAAATTAAAGTGACTTATAATATAAAACGGAGTGAGTAATTCTGAGCATGAACTGATCTCTCTCTGTGTTTTTTTTGTCTGAGTAACAGCTGAGACCAAAAGGTCTCTGATTGTACTAGTTGTCCCACCTGTAGCTGCTACCATTGCTATTCTTTTGATCGCCTTTGGGGTTTGGGCCATTTGGTGCAGAAAGAATCACGGAATTTCAGGTAAATACAGGCTTTTAGTCTTAATGATATTTCTTATGAAGTTTCTAATGTCTAAACTAATAAACTGTATGCTAATACCAGTTATTCCAGATAACCCTGCTATGGGCGTTGCTTCAGTCAATCTTGCTACTATAAAGTCTATTACTGACAATTTCTCTGAAAATTGCTTGATTGGTGAAGGTGGATTTAGCACCGTTTATAAGGTGAGCCTTTTTCTTCAGAATGTATAGACACATGTAACATGAAAACTGCCATAATCCTCATGAAAAAAATTAAACGGAACTTGCAAATACTGGCAAATGCCAAAATTGCACCTGCAATCACCTGAAATCTGGAAATGACCAGGGACTGCAATCTGACGGGAGAATGGTAGCCGTGAAGAGGCTGAAACAGTCAGCTCTGACGAACAAAGGCAAGAAGGATTTCGCGAGAGAAGTGGCAGTGATGGCCGGGCTCCATCACGGCAGCCTTCTCCGTCTCCTCGCTTACTGCAACGAAGGCAATGAGCGTATAATGGTATACGCCTACATGAAGAACAAGAGCTTGGACAACCACATTTTTGGTACCCACTCTATTCTATCTGAATTCAGCTAATTAAGCTACATCACTGACCTGATCATAAAATTCACCATGCATAAATAATGTTACCTTCCGTGTGATTCTTCATTTCAGGCCCGTTGACGCGTCGAGCTAATCTGCACTGGAGACGAAGACTCGACATAATCCAGGCCATCGCGAAAGGTGTTGCCTATCTTCACGAAGGACCAGACGGGAGTGTAATCCACAGGGATCTCAAGCTGAGCAACATTCTTCTAGACGACGAATTGAAGCCTAAGATCGCAGACTTTGGCACCGCCAAGCTGTTCGTCGCCGATCAGTCAGGGCAGACCCTCGTGGTCTCACAGTAAGTAAACTAATGGCTGTTCCTAGAATCCTAGTAGCAATGTTGCTCAAGATTTTGATAATTGGAATCGACATATGTTTTATACCTTGAATTGAATTCGTGAACTGAAGAGGCTATGCATCTCCGGAGTATGCATTGCGAGGAGAGATGACGCTCAAGTGCGACGTCTACAGCTTTGGAGTCGTCCTCCTGGAGACGCTCAGCGGCGTCCGCAACGGCTCCATGCAAATGCTTCTTCCACAGGTAATCAAGCAGAGTACTGAACATATCAAATCTTCAGTGCAAGACAATGGCATTTGGATCTTCAGTTAGACTCATTCTCTAGCCATCTTTTGTGCATACAGGCATGGAGGTTGTGGGAACAGGGCAACCTCATCGACCTCCTTGATCCATCAATGGCGAGGCCTGCATCAGACGAGACAGAGCTCATGTACGATCTAGAACGGTGCATCCACATCGGGCTTCTCTGCATCCAGGACATGGCCGACGATAGGCCGACCATGTCCGAAGTCGTCGCCATGCTGACGAGCAGGACGTCGCAGATGGAGCAGCCCAAGAGGCCGACGCTGGACAGCAGAGCCGCCATGCATCCGCTTCGTCAGAGTGATGTCCTGGTCTCAACCACAACCGATCTCACCTAATGCATGCGGACTATCTGGACTCTGGGGTGGCCACATGGAAGTAGACTCTCTTTTGTGTGCGTCTCTGTGCTGATTTCTGGATATCTTTTAGGTGTAGCATTCAGTTTCTCTCTGTAGATGTCTGTTCTGCTTGGCTGCTTGTGACTTGTGTCATTGTGTGGTCATCTTTTTGCAGATATTCCATTGAATAGCTGATGTATTCATGATTCTAACTACAGATTAACATGATGTGAGGAGTAGTTAACTGTGATTTTTTTGGTTAACTTTGTTAACACGCAGCGAGAGACATCAACTTCTCAACGGTAATCAACCCGGATGTTCGCGTGCCGTAAAGCGGCCCGGGCCATTGTAAAGTCACGATGGAATGGGCCAATTTTTCACCTCTCTTCAGTAGTTCAGTTTACAGGCCTGTTTTGGGTGTTTTCTCAACTACACTTTCTCAACTATTTTTCCTGTTTCTGCGTATATGCTTTCAAAACTATTAAATGGTATTATTCTTTTTAAAAAAATCTATAGAAAAATCATATTAATTTATTTTCAAAATTTTTAGCTAATCATTAATTAATCATACTTTAATCCGTTGCTCTGTTTTTTGTGTGTGAAGAGTTAGTTACCAACCACAATAACGAACTCATGTAAGTTGATTAATCGAACTGTACCGCTAGCATCCTGCATCCAGTAGCCAAGTCAGCTAGCAGTTCTACGCGGGAAGAAATCGCTGGCTTTCTTCACTGACCCGATATCTCAGCTGACATGGCAAAATGAAGAGCCAAGCCAAGCCAAGCCAAGCTTGTTGTCCTCAAATGATTGACCTTAATCATTTACTTTAATAATTCATCTGTGGTATTTTTATCTCAACAGTCATGCACGAACGCAACAAACAGCATAATGTATTGTACGTGCAGGTGCAGCTTAGCTGCAGACTCTTGCACAAGTTGTAACTTAATTCCTGGATGCAAACGCTACTAATACAAAATGTTTGTGCTCTCTAATCGATGAACAGATGACAAAGTCAGAACTTTGACTTTAGCTTACCAGGTTGTACGTGCTTTCATTGTACTAACTTCTGCAGTAAACTGCACTAGATTAGCCCTGATAAGCATCGCAGATCATATATACTAGCTCATGAACTGAGCAAGAAACCAATTAGCGTCGTGCTAATGGCGAAGGCAACGACTGTCTTCTGCCTCGTTGACATCATCCTCTTCTCGTTCTTCCTCGTTGCTCCCACAGCCTTCGCCGCCGGCGTTACCGACACGCTCCGCAGCGGCCGGAACATCACCGACGGCGAGACGCTCGTGTCGGCCGACGGCACGTTCACTCTGGGGTTCTTCTCCCCCGGGGTGTCAGCCAAAAGATACCTCGGCGTATGGTTCACGGTCTCCCCTGATGCCGTTTGCTGGGTGGCCAACCGGGACAGCCCTCTCAACGTCACCTCCGGCGTGCTGGCGATCAGCGACGCCGGGAGCCTCGTTTTGCTCGACGGCTCCGGCCATGTCGCGTGGTTGTCTAACTCCCCCTACGCCTCCTCGGTGGAAGTGCGGCTGTCTAACTCCGGCAACCTGGTTGTCCGTGACGTAAGCGGCAACACCTTGTGGCAATCGTTCGATCACCCGTCGAACACCTTGCTGCCCGGAATGAAGATGGGCAAGAACCTGTGGACCGGAGCCGAGTGGGACCTCACGTCGTGGCGCTCACCGGACGACCCGTCGCCGGGGGACTACCGCCGCGCGCTGGACACCGCCGGCCTACCGGACCTTGTCCTGTGGCAAGGCGGCGCCGAGAGGTACCGGTCGGGCCCGTGGAACGGCCGGTGGTTCAGCGGCAACCCGGAGGCGGCGACGTACACGACGAACCTGATCACGTTCCAGGTGACCATCAGCCCGGGCGAGATAAGTTTCGGCTACGTCGCCAAGCCGGGGGCGCCATTGACGCGCCTGGTGGTGCTCGACACCGGCGTGGTGAAGCGCCTAGTGTGGGAGGCGACCAGCCGGACATGGCAGACATACTTCCAGGGGCCGAGGGACGTGTGCGACGCCTACGCCAAGTGCGGGGCGTTCGGCCTGTGCGACGCCAACGCGCCGTCGACGTCGTTCTGCGGCTGCCTCAAGGGGTTCAGGCCGACGTCTCCGGCGGCGTGGGCGATGAAGGACGCCTCCGGCGGATGCCAGCGAAACGTGCCGCTGCACTGCAGCAACACGACGACGACGGACGGGTTCGCGTTGGTGCAGGGCGTGAAGCTCCCCGACACGCACAACGCATCGGTGGACATGGGCATCACGGTGGAGGAGTGCAGGGCGAGGTGCCTGGCCAATTGCTCCTGCTTGGCCTTCGCCGCCGCGGATATCCGAGGAGAAGGCGGTGGTAGCGGCTGCGTCATTTGGACCGGCGACATCGTTGATCTTCGGTATGTCGACCAAGGGCAGGATCTGTTCGTGAGGTTGGCCGAGTCTGAATTAGGTATGCAAGAATTTATCAGAGTGATTTTCAGTACTGCACGTCATTTCCAAGCACATTTCTTGGCTTAGCTGACACATTTAGCAAGGATCAGGTTCAATATAATATTAACCATGGCTATCTATTGATGATTAACTCTGGAAAAGTTTTGAGCTATGACAGATGAGGATAGGAGCCGAAAGTTCCCTTTCGTTGCTGTTATTGCACCAATATCTGCCACGATTCTTATGCTCGTACTGCTCCTTGCTGTTTGGTGCAGAAGGAAACACAAAATCTCAGGTAAAGTGCTATTCTCCAATGGCTTGTATACCCTTCATATTTTTTTCATTGGCAAAATTTGCTCCAATACACTCTAGTTTGTTGCTTTGTTATAGAATTATCTAGTTGTGTGGTAACATTCTGACCTTTTTTTAATATATCTTTTTCCAATGGAGAGATAAAACTTTACAAAAGATGATTTTATCCTTGAGCCACTAGAAGATTAAATTTGAACAAATTTTAGCCGAATTAAACATATTTTACAAAATTCAAAACTTGTCCCAAATTACGGAAATGAGAATTGTCAAAATTTTAAAATAAAAATTGAATAAATATGGTCTGGATTTAAACAAATTTTTGTAAAATGTTTTTGATTTCCGCAATTTGGGATAAGTTTATATTTTGCAAAATATGTTTAAATTCAGAAAAAAATCTTTGAATTTAAATCTTGCAAGGTGGACAAGGGTAAATTTGTCTTTTGAAAAGTTTTATCTCTCAATTGGAAGATGATATGTTAAAATTAAGATGATATGTTATGCTTACAGAAGGAATAAATTAAAAAAATGAGATTTGGAGGGAGAGACGTCACTTCAAATATTTTTTTAAGAAAAAATTATGAGCATGTTGAAGATTGAACATTAGATATTGGGTTTAAACCACACATCCCCTGCCACTACATTATCAAGTACATCTCAGAAGAAATAAATTAAGATAGTAAGGTCAAACTAATTAGCGTTAGACATTTCCTGGAAGTTCCAGATTCATACTGTTTCTTTTCATATTGCAGAAGGTATTCCTCAGAATCCTGCTACAACAGTTCCTTCAGTTGATCTGCTCAAAGTGAAGGCGGCCACAGGAAATTTCTCACAGAGCCGTGTGATTGGCCAAGGAGGATTTGGCATAGTTTACAAGGTAACCTCCTTTCCTTTTTCTAATTTCTACATGATTCATGAACTCTTGGAACTCATGTACTTCCATTTTTCTGATGGAAATTCCATGTAGTTAGGTTGTCAGAGTCAGTGTGGATGAAGTTTATGTATGCTCAGTTGCTTACAATATAAATTGTATAATCTCTAGGGCCAATTACCTGATGGGAGAGTGATTGCTGTAAAACGGCTACACCAATCAACCCTCACCAAGAAAGGCAAGAAGGATTTCACAAGAGAAGTGGAGGTGATGGCCAGGCTCCGGCACGGCAACCTTCTTCGCCTCCTTGCCTACTGCAACGAAGGCAACGACCGTGTGCTAATATACGACTACATGTCAAACGGGAATTTGGACCTCTACATATTTGGTACTTAGAGAAATGCTTAATACGCTAAGAGAAAAATCATCTATAATTTGCTAACTTGATGTGCTTGGCACTGACAGGGGTTTCTGGCCTCCGTCTCATGCTTAACTGGAGAAAAAGATTGGATATCATTCAGGGGATCGCCAATGGTGTTGCGTACCTGCACGAGGGATCAGGCGAGTGCGTCATCCACAGGGATCTGAAGCCTCCCAACGTACTGTTGGATGACAGTTTCAGGCCCAAGATTGCGGATTTTGGCACCGCCAAGCTATTCATTGCAGACCAACCAGAGCCTTCCAATCTAACCGTTGTGGTTTCACCGTCAGTCACTTCACACCCTCCACTCTCTTGCTCATGAACAATCAGCTAACAGTTCATGCATGTTTCGTACGTACTACCGTGTTACTGACATGGTCGAGTTATTACAACTATATGCAGGGGATACGCATCTCCGGAGTACTCATGGCAAGGGGAGATGACACTAAAGTGTGACGTCTACAGCTTTGGAGTTGTTCTTCTCGAAACCCTTAGCGGACAGAGGAATGGTCCCATGTACAGTCTCCTTCCACATGTAAGCATCACCATACCAAATCACCAATGCCCATTTGGATTCACCAAGCATCATGGATGATGGGACTGACGGTCTGACAAACCAAATCGTTTTTGTGTGCAGGCATGGGAGCTGTGGGAGCAGGGCAGGGCAATGGCCCTTCTTGACGCCACGGTCGGTCTCCCTCTCTCCAGGCCTGATTCCGAGATAGAAGAAGGTGAACTGGCGAGGTGCGTGCAGATCGGGCTCCTGTGCGTGCAGGACGCGCCGGAGGAAAGGCCGGCCATGTCGGCGGTCGTCGCGATGCTGACCAGCAAGAGCTCACGGGTGGATCGCCCCAAGAGGCCAGGGGTTAACGGCGGCAGAAGCAGGCCACCGTTGAGCGAGTCGGATCTGCTGGGTGCCACCGACATTGACGATGATCTCACGTAGTAGAAGGAACTGTACAAGGTTGTAGGCGCATGGCCAGGTCAACTGGTCAAGATCGTCAATGTATAGTCTCCGTTTATTTGACACTGTTGACCAGCGTGATTTTATCTTTAACCAGTAAAAACTTTCAAATTATGATGTTTTTGATGAACACGAGTATATAGTTATTTAGTTACTTTGATGATACGATATCTTTTAAATATTTATAAAAAGATTTTAAAACACGAGTGGTTAAATCCCTTGAGCCAAACTGTTGTTTTTTTAAGTATTTTACGTCAAGTAAATAGTTTTGACCGTTGATAGAGACTGTATATTTGTATATTTGGTTTTACGATTGAGGACATAAAATCATACTCAGGTCACTTTGTCCAAATTTTAATTCAAGGTGAGTCTGAAAGGCCGGGTAACAGAAAATTCAGGCCCAATACATCCCATTCCACCGGGAAACAAAAACTTCTCCCGTCGCCCGTCAAATTAACAGCGTGGCGGCACGACGCTCACCGCCACCGGCGCCGCCTCCACTACGACAACGTACTTCTGTGAAGTGTTAGATGCTAGCCCGGTTTTCTAATTTTCCTAGTGGAAATTGATTGCCGAGATGGAAGTCTCCTTTCTTAATCCAGGCTTATATATTGTGCTGTTCTAGCCTCTATACGTGTCGAATCAATGAGCTAAACAGAAGTTCCTTCCGATTTCTTTTCCTTTTTTCTTTCCCAATCAGGCATGAACTACCTTGTCTCATTTGATCTCTTATATAAGTATCACCGGAAGTAGTTAAAACACTTTATGTTGTCATTCAAATCTGCAAGTTGATGTCACGAATAGAAGATACTCGGAAGACAATGCCTTCCTCGCACACAACTCAAATAAGTAATTTTTTACACTCAATGACAATTATGATACTACATTCTTAATACAAAGTAGCCTGGCACAAACCTCCCTTCCTTTTTTCTTGGTCCCCCTTGATGCTCGTAAAGGTTTAAAAAAAACTTTCTCTTACTTAATACAAAAGATACGCATGTTCTGCATATTCTAAAAAAAACTACATTCTTCGTTTCATACTAAGGCGGTGTTCGGCTGAGGGAGCTGGGAACGCGCACAGTCCTTTTCCTCCGTGCACGCTTTTCAAACTACTACACGGTGCAATTTTTTGCAAAAAGTTTCTATACAAAACTTGCTTAAAAAATTAAATTAATCCATTTTTGAAAAAAAAATTTAGCTAATACTTAATTAATCACGCGCTAATAGATCGCTCCGTTTTCCGTGTTCACTGTGCGCGCTGGGAATGGATGGAGCCGAACACAGCCTAAGTTTATTTGTAGCTCCTTCCATTTATCCCAAAATAAGTTTATTTTTAGAGTAATCATTGCATCGGAGTTTATGAAACTTGTTACGCCCCAAACTAGCCCTGAACGGAGGCCAGTATAAGGCGACCCAAATTAACCTGTATGCCTGTACCAGTCCTAGAAAATAACACTGGTATAACAGGAAGACAGAATATCACAACAACAGCGGTCTCTTTATTAAGAGTAGGATTACAACCAGGGTTGGAACTGCGGACAGGACCCGAGTTCGCAACAACAGTACAAAAAGGCGGAAGCGAAAAAAGGTAGAGACTGGCCCTAGCCACAAGCAAAGCCTTGGGGAAAGGCCGAAACCCTACTACTGCTCGTAGACTGCTTGCTCCTGGAAGAACTCTTCATCAGCAAGGTCCACCTCTTCGTCTTCGAGAACTGGGGGGGTTTATTTATATAGAGCAATGGTGAGTACGGGAGTACTCAGCAAGTCAGGGGAATTAAGTGTTTAATGCAAGCTTCAAAGGAAAGCCAGTTGTTTTTCACAATTGATTTTAGTTTAAGACTTTCAGAAGCATCTAAGTGAGTGCTTCTCAACGACTCGGACGAGAAAGTGCGTCTCATCCGGCCGGAACAGTGAAATTGTATCGATTAATTCTTGTCGGCACGAGAGGCTCCCTGCCAATCGTTCACTGACCCCGGCTGCTCCAACAGCCACAACTCACACATGCCGGCACGAGAGGCTCCCTGCCAATCGTTCACCGACACCGGCTGCTCCAACAGCCACAAATCAAGCATGTCCGAACGAGAGGCTCCCTGCCAATCGTTCACCGACACCGGCTGCTCCAACAGCCACGCTTAAGCACAGAAAGGATTTCTCACACCAACAGCAGTTCACAAGGTAGCCATTAAAACTATGCTAAGGAATCACCTCACATCCGCCCATGACCGTGGGCACGGTTGTTCGAACAGTTGTTAACCTCTGCAGAGGGGGGTACACTTTACCCACACGACGTTACTAACCCCGAGTCACCCAGTCCGCGACTCTCAGTCACGTCTGGCGACCTTGAGGCTTTCACGACAAGGCATTTCGAAAGCCGACTCAGGGTCATCTTATGTCAACGGGAGGGGTCCCACGGACCAACACCAGGTTAGGTCCCAGACCATACTGTGCCAGGAAGCCTAGGGGTCCTCCCCGATACCACCCCGGCAATCCACTTGTCCCTTGGCATCAAGATTTTCCTGGCCTAGCTAATTACTCAGCCAGGGGCGTCCCATATCACCCATGTAGTCGTACTTGACATATGCTCGGATGTAATTCCCAAGGAATCGGTCCTTAGAGCGAGAACGGGCAGACCGTACCTCCAGTACGTCTTCCGTACCGCGAGTTTTAGAAACTCACTTTATTTTCAAGGCACCGACCCAAGTGTCGGGTTTTCTAAGCATTTTGTAAACTCAAGTTTTACCTAGTTGACCAATTTAAATTTTGAGGGGAGTCTCGATATTCGTACGCGAGATGCGAATACCGAGACTTCACCTGAGGGGTGACAAGGGTGTCAGGGTATTCAATATTCAAGGAAGGTAAATGCAGCAATTGGATAGGGCCTGCCGGTTGTATTGCAAACCGAGGCCAATTGTCAAGTGTAACCTAAAGAATGCATAATTTGCGGAATCAAAATACTTAATTTTAAAATATGGGTTCAATTGATCAAAGGTGACTTGCCTTGCTCGAGATCTTGAGCTTCTTCCTCGAAATCCGCGAAACGAGACGACTGAACACAATGATAAAAGACGTCCTATTAATGACCACTAAGTGTGCCATTGGATAGATCTTGATTTTTGAGGAATTTTGGAAGTTGAACGGAGTCAATCGGACGAACGGTTGAAAAGATATGAATTTCCGAAGATTAAGGATTTTCTGTCTAAAGGAAAAGGAATTATTAAATCCCTTGGAAAAAGAAAAAGAAAAGAGGGACTTGAATTGGACTTTATTTCGGCGGCTGAGAACGGCCCAATGGAATAGTATGGGTGCGGCTGAAATAATGGGCCGACGGCTCGAAGGGAATCGTCCCATGGCTGATCGGTGCGCGAGGGGAGGAAGGCCGATGGGCCTAGCGGCCGATGGGCCGGAGGCCGATGGCGGGAGGCCGATGGGCCGGAGAGGGAAAGAGGCCGAGGCCGATGGCGCGCGGAGGGACGACCGATTGGCGCGGCCTGGTCCGGGAGGGAAGAAGGCCGAGCGGCCGAGGCGGAGGGAGAGGCCGATCGGACCGAGGCTGAGTGGGCTGGAACGGGGCGCGGCCCAGGGGCGAGCGCGGGGCCGGTGGATCGGGAGGTTTGACCGGTCTCCTGTGGGCCCCGAGACGGACGGACGTGGCGTCCACGTCAGCTGGGGGTAGAAGTGGAGCTCGCCCGGGAGCGGGCGGCTCACGGGCGGCCGGCGACGGGTGCGTGCTCCAGCGAGGGGGCGGCGAGTCGGAGTAGGCGGGCGGCGTCGGACGGCACCGGAGAACGGGCGAGGTGGCTCAACGGCGCGAAAGGGAGAGAGAAGGCGCGACACGGCCGGAGGCGGAGCTATGCGGTGGTGGTCGACGCCGGCGAGAGAAAAGAAAAGAGGGAAAACGGCGCTGGGCGAAAGGAGAGCAACGATGGTGGGGATGGCGGCCACGACGGCGCCCGGAGAGGGGGGGTCCTACGGCTAGCTAGCGGCCTAGAGCGCGGAAGGAAGAGGGAGACCGAGGGGAGAGGTGAGTTACCGTGACGGAGAGGAGCTTGCCGGGGAGGAGGGGGCGACGGTGCGGGCGTGGTGCGGCTCGGCGCGGCTCCGGCCGAGGGAGAAGGGGAGGGAGGCGGCGCCCGGAGCTCTTTCGGGCGCCCTCGGCTGCGGTGGGGGCGGACGGCAAGGGCGGCGGCGGCAGCGAGGAGTGGAGCGAGCTCGGGTGGGAGGCGGTAATGGCGGCCGGCGGAGGAGGAGTTTTATAGGGGGACGCTAGGTCGGTTTGGGGCGGATGTCGGTGCGGCCGAGAGGCGGTTCGCAGAGGGGAGAGGCGGGGGAGCGCCCGGAGGGGACCGGCGCACTCCGGCGCTAGCGGCCAACGGCGCTGTCGGGTGACGTCGGCCGTGGTCAGGGAAAAAGAAGGAAAGGGGAAAGGAAAAGGGCGCGGCCTCTATGCCGCTTCGGGCAAGGGCGCGCGGGGGAGGAACGAGAGAGCGCGCGCTCTCCCTTGGTGGCACGCGCGCAGGCGGCTGGGCTAGGAGGGGGACGGCGCCGGCGGGACGGAACGGAGAAGGGAAGAGAGAGAGAGAGAGCGGCGAGGGAGAGAGGCAGGGAGAGAGAGCTGGCACTCTCGGCTCGGGCGCGTGCGGCGCACGCGCGGCGCGCGCGGGCCGAGCGGCCTGGCGCGGCCCAGCGGGGAGGGAGCGAGGCCGAAGGGCTGGGGAACTGGGCCGGGGCGGCTCGAGGGGGAAGAGGGGGGGGAAGGAGGCCGAAGGGGAAAATCGGCCCGAGGGGAGGAGGGAGGTAAGGTGGACTTTCTTCTGAGGATTTGAGTTTGGGAGGATTGGAGCTCGGATTCGAAATCCGATTTCGAGGTTTTCTCCGGGATTGAGGCGAGAGGGGAAACACGAGACCTTGGCACACGACAAGACTCAACCGAAGAGCAAACTTTCGCAAATAGAGTTTTTAGAGAATTAGTTTTTCCGCTAACGCCACGACAAAACGGGCGTTACAAACTAGCTAATAGTTGTATTGGAAGAAAATAAAGTGAGAAATAATTACATTGGAATTTGATAAAACAGATGTATTTTAGTCTTTTTAATTTTATATTGGCATATACAGGATGAGTGAAAAACAAACTTATCTTGAGACTAGCAGTATTCTGCCGCAGTGCAACTGATTACTGACCATTCGCATGCTCCAAACGGCGAATTAAGTGTGTAGCTGCTTGCAGAGAAGACAAAAATGTTCATGGGTAAACAATTTAGCAGGTTGGCTACAAAATGTAATTGCTAGTCAAAACTCAGAAGCTATCTGCAGACTGCAGTTATACAATTAGACTCATCAGTTGTAGATTCCCTTTTGCCAATAATAGATGATGGCCAAGTCAGCTGCTTAACCTCCAAATGCCAATCCATATAAATATTAAGTTAACCTCCAAGTGATCCAGCTTTCAAGCTCCAGTCTATATGTAGACGACAGAGATGCAAATCTAGCTTAAGCATCCTGCATCCAGGTGGTTAATTACCTTCTCCACTAATCATCCATGAGCTCGATGTTCCTAATCATCCTATCATGCATGCTTCTCCTTCCTAATTCTGTCAGAACAACTACAGGTGCAGGTGACATTCTTGGCAAGGGCCGAAACATCACCGACGGCGAGAGGCTCGTCTCCGCCGGCGGCTCATTCACGCTGGGCTTCTTCTCGCCGGGGTCGTCGTCGAGCACCAGCAGGAGATACCTTGGCATATGGTTCTCCGTCTCCGACGACGTCGTCTGCTGGGTCGCCAACCGCGACCGCCCTCTCACGGACACCTCCGGCGTGCTGGTGATCACTGACACGGGGAGCCTCCTCTTGCTCGATGGCTCTAGCCACGTCGTGTGGTCGTCGAACACGACGACCGGGGGCGCCGCGTCCATGGCGGCGCAGCTGCTTGAGTCGGGAAACCTCGTCGTCAGTGACCGCGGCAATGGCGGCGCGGGCGCTGTCGTGTGGCAGTCGTTCGACCATCCGAGTGACACGCTGCTCCCCGGCATGAAGATCGGCAAGAATCTGTGGACGGGGGCAGAGTGGTATCTCTCGTCGTGGCGTTCGGCCGGCGACCCGTCGCCGGGGAACTACCGGTACAGGACGGACACGAAGGGCGTGCCAGAGAACGTGCTCTGGGACGGCGACGGCGAGGTGTACCGGACGGGGCCGTGGAACGGGCTATGGTTCAGCGGCATCCCGGAGATGGAGACGTACTCCGACATGTTCGGCTACCAGCTGACGGTGAGCCCCGGCGAGATCACCTATGGCTACGTCGCCAACGCCGGCGCGCCGTTCTCCCGCCTCGTGGTGACGGACGTCGGCGAGGTCCAGCGGCTGGTATGGGAGCCGAGCAGCCGGGCATGGAAGAACTTCTTCCAGGGGCCGAGGGACCTCTGCGACGACTACTTCGGCCTGTGCGACGCCGGCGCGGCGTCGACGTCGTTCTGCAGCTGCGTGGAAGGCTTCACCCCGGCATCGCCGTCGTCGTGGAAGAAGATGAGGGACACCTCCGCCGGATGCCGGCGAGACGCGGCGCTGGACTGCTCCACGGACGGCTTCCTGGCGGTGCGCGGCGTGAAGCTCGCCGACGCGCACAACGCGACGGTGGACGCGCGCGTCACGGTGGAGGAGTGCAGGGCGCGGTGCCTCGCCAACTGCTCGTGCGTCGCCTACGCCCCCGCCGACATCGGAGGCGGCGGCGGCGCCGGGAGCGGATGCATCATCTGGGCCGACGACCTCGTCGACCTGCGCTACGTCGATGGAGGGCAAGATCTCTATGTGAGGTTGGCAAAATCTGAATTAGGTACGAAGCAGGCAGCAATGCAGTTTTTTTTTTCATAGGAAAAGAGTTAAGCAAAACGAGCAAATCTAACAAGATTTGACAAAGACTGACTAATGCTGATGAAATGAGCGTGAGTGAATGTTGATATATTTGTGAAAAAACTGTGACAGACAAAGATGGGCTGCGGCAACGGCGGCCTCCAGCTGCTGTGGTTATCGGTGCACCCATTGCTTCAGTTGTTGGGGTTCTTCTCATTATTTTGTTGGTCCTCCTATATGTGATTAGGAGGCGTCAGAGGCATAGAGTATCAGGTAAAAATGCGTACTACTCTGAAAGTCTGAATTCCTGATAGCTATTTTGTTCAGTTTACTGGGAGTTTTTTTTCGCTCGAGACGATGACCTATGCCTATCATTTCTTGCACACCACTTGAATAGTTATAAAATTTTTTTATAAGATGAATAAACATATGGTATATCACTCCACATTCAACTTCTACAAGTTATTAAAAAAACTGCTAATGTATGTATACTATTTAGAGTTTAATTTGTTCTTTTTCTACGATTTGTAGATGTTGAATTTGATTTTAGATCTAATATATTTTATATTTTTTTATAACTATTTGAACAACCGTGCAACAAACGGGAGACGTCCCCTAGAGATGAGAAAAATCATCTCCATAGTTTATTACTTTGATATACAAGAAGGTGTCAATCAATGTAATTATATTCACCAGATGATGATGCGAACGTTCCAGCTGCTACTGCTGCTGTTCATGCTCGTCCTAATCCTGCTTTGGCTGCACCTTCAATCAATCTGTCTAGTGTGAAGGAGGCTACAGGGAATTTCTCTGAAAGCAATATCATTGGCAGAGGTGGTTTTGGCATTGTCTATCAGGTCTGCACTTTTGTCAACAATTTGGCACCATTATGTACGCAAACTAAGTTACAATTTGACTTCAGTACTACAAATCTTGAAATGCAAAGTCTGCATTATAACATCTGATTTTACAATAACCAGGGGAAGCTGCCCAATTGTAGAAAGGTTGCTGTAAAGAGGCTCACACAGTCTCTTGTTACTGACAAACGCAAGGAGGATTTCATAAGAGAGGTGGAGATGATGTCGAACACAAGGCACGCCTACCTTGTTGAGCTGCTCTGTTACTGCCAAGAAGGAGGCGAGATGATACTAGTCTATGAATATATGGAGAACATGAGCTTGGATCTCTACATATTCGGTACCCATTCCTAACAGAAAAAAAAAATTCAGTAGTCACTGTAGTCTGTTAATCTATGTAAAAATGTGATGCATAATTATCTGCTGTATATTCCTGTAAAGCTCTGATCTGCTGCATGCTTATCACACACCTATTTGGAACTGACAGGAGAAGATCGTAAACTGCGAGCCTCTCTGAATTGGGTGCAAAGATTGGACATAATCCGCGGGATCGCCATAGGTCTCGAGTACCTTCACAACGTGAAAGTTATTCACAGGGATCTGAAACCATCCAACATACTCCTAGATGACAATTGGAGACCTAAGGTAGCAGACTTTGGCACTGCCAAGCTGTTTATCAACGACCAGACAGATCCAACATTAGTTCTGTCAGCGTATGATTTTTAACTTCATTACTTCAGCTAATGTTCTTATTCAAGTTTTTCTGGCATTTTCTGTATGTTTTCCTGAGAGGCCTCAACTGACTGACAAGTTATTTTTTTGTTTAATGAAGGGGCTACATAGCTCCAGAATATGCAGCTCAAGGAAACCTGACGCTCAAGTGCGATGTATATAGCTTTGGAGTTGTGGTGCTAGAGATAATCAGTGGTAAAAGGAACAGGACATTGCCAACTTTCCTTCGTGATGTAAGTGAACATATAAGTCATACAACTAATTTGCCTCAAGAAAATAAGCACAAAAAGAGAAGTTGAGATTTGAGAAGCCAGTGCCAACTGACAGAACTAAGCACCCGTAAAAAATGACATAGAAGTTCAGAATTTTCAGTACTACTCTTTTAGAAAAAAAACATGAATTTCCAACCAAAGTGAATTATTTTTTGAAGGAAAAATATAGCTATTAGAAAATGCAAATGGGAACTATCATGTAAATTAGCACTTTTTGCAGATCTGGGAGTCTTGGAAGCAGCATGAAATCGAGGACATTCTTGATTCAGGACTGATCAAACCTGAACCTGAGCTCCTGCTTGGGCTTGACAGGTGCATCCAGATTGGGCTTCTGTGCGTGCAGCAATCTCCCGACGATAGGCCTACCATGTCTCAGGTTGTCTCAATGCTAACCAATTACAGTTCACAGATAGCCATGCCCAAGAATCCCATGATCAACGGCAGAAGCGGGCCTTCAGTTTCACAAGTAGTATATGACACAGAGCCGGCCTCACGCGACAGGCCTTGGCCGAGCCGGACTTGACCGTCTCGTGCTCGGCATGTTGCAAGAAATCGCATCGGATACAGTGTAGAGAGAGTTCGCTGTTGTTTGTATTTTGTGGCTTGGAATCCTTCTCACCTAAATCCTATGTTGATTACTGTACTATTCAATCCCTGGGTGTCCCGGCCGTCAACACTGAAAAGTCGTGTTTCTGATGAACGGGTGAAATCCCTCTACGCCTCGATACCTTCTAACTATTCTTAAGCTTCAGCAATCAATGTAGGAGTATATAGAATACAGAAATCATCGTAGGAAGTTTTTCTGTTTGCTCACGAGTGTACTTTTTTTCGTCTTATAATATTTATCTTTTTAGATTGTTTAGCATAAATTAATATTTAAGAAGTAAACATTATATTGTCCCTTATTTGAATGGAAGCAAAAGAATGATGAGAATAGAATGGGTAAAAATTTAAATTGAAAATGACTAATGCGGCAAGTAATACTCTTAAACGACAAATATTGTGGGATAAAATTTAAATTTTAAAAAATAATTATTTTAGGATGAAAGAAGAAAGTAGATAGCTTCAAATCTTCAGTGCGAGGGACGACTGCACAGTGCACAGGTTGACGTCACAACACTGGCCACTCGTCCGGCACTCGCTCATGCGTCATGGCGTCCTGCGGTGCCACCAACCAAACGGGTTACGCCGTACGGAAACAAATTCTCTGTTGAGTCACTAATTTTATTTTACTATAATTTATATGTTAGTGGCTCAACTGTATGTCAGTTCAGTTAAGAGGAACCCTTTTCACGTACGTGCTCCCTTCACCACGGCAAGCGACGTGCATGCATGCTGCACTGACTACTCGCAACTTTTACGAGTTTTATCGGTCTCGATCTCTCCAAGGTGATCAGTCTGGTTTCGTAGCAACATTTTTCCTTTGCTGGTGCACCTCCACTCATAGACCGGTGGACGAATAAGAAAGTCTCGGACACACGTTGCTTCCTTCCTTGGGTCTAACTGTGCCAAGATTCACGTGAACTAGCAGTAATACTAAATAAATACAAGTAAATGTGGTGACCAAACAAGCATTTCTTCACGATTCACAGGCAAGCGTCACCTTCTGCAAGTGTGATGATGACCAGTTAACACAAGCAAAGCAGCTCCATCCTGGCGACGTGCTCATCTCCATGAGCGGAGTCTTTGCGCTCGGCTTCTTTTCCCCGGAAACCTCCAACCAGAGCTTATATATGATCTTGTTTGGCACAGCTCTAACTCCCAACTCTAACTTACTTAAAGCTGGAGTTGTGCCAAACGGTATAGATCTTTTATTTTTTGGAGCTTGTACTATGAGGGTGAAGCTGGATTTTTCTTGCTCCACAACTCCACTCCACCCAAAAAAACCCACTACCCTTTAATTTTTTAGTGTATTTACACCAAAATGCCACTGAACTACCCCTTCCTACCTCATCTCCTCCCCCATCTTCCTTCCTCCCTTGACAGAGGCAACCGATGACAACGTCGGCATCGACGGCCAGTGGTGGCGGGCGGGTGGCGCGGCGCGCGAGGGCCACGGGCGGCGGCAGCAGGTGGCACGTGGGCGGTGGCTCGGGGTTGGGGTCGCGGTGTCGGCAGGGCAACACACGGGAGCAGCAACGACGGCGACAGCGGCAGGGCGACACACGTGCGGTGGTGGCGGCAGTAGCGGCAGGGCGACGCGCGTGCGGCGACGACGGCGCGTGGGTTGAGCGGCAACGGCGGCGGCGCGTGGGCTGAGTAGCAGCGGCGACGGCGGCGACAAGACGCTAACCAGGTGTTCGACGAAATGCCAACAAGGGACGTGGTGGCATGGAGCTAACCAATCTAACCAAACACTTTCATACCCACTTCAGCTCCTATAGGAACCAGCTCTCACTGGAGTTGAAGTTTAGAGTTGGGAGTTGGAGTTTGGAGCCCTACCAAACTGGTCCTATATCTTTTATATGGTATAACAACATCTCCGATCGCACGTATGTTTGGGTTGCCAACCGAGACAACCCGATCACCACACCTTCATCATCCGTGATGCTCGCCATCAGCAATAGCTCCAACCTTGTTTTGTCAGATTCCGAAGGCCAAACTCTTTGAACAACAAACAACACCATAACTGGAGGCGATGGTGCTTATGCAGTTCTACTTGACTCAGGAAACTTGGTTCTCCAACTGCCAAACAACACAATCATATGGCAAATCTTTGATCACCCAACTGACACCATTCTGCCGAACATGAAGTTTTTGCTGAGCTACAAGGCACAAGTCGGCGGGCGACTTGTCGCTTGGAAGGGCCCAAATGATCCATCCACCGGGGACTTCTCCTTGAGCGGCGACCCCAGCTTAGACATTCAGGCTTTCATCTGGCACGGCACCAAGCCATATTACCGCTCCGTTGTGATTGATAGTGT
The DNA here is from genome assembly GCA_008326285.1 of Oryza officinalis. Taxonomy (NCBI): domain Eukaryota; kingdom Viridiplantae; phylum Streptophyta; class Magnoliopsida; order Poales; family Poaceae; genus Oryza; species Oryza officinalis. The sequence continues at coordinate 38,167,465 of BDMV01000004.1, forward strand.
GTCAGTGTCCGCCGAAGCATATCGCAGCAACACCACCTCTTTCATATATCAAACTGTGGTGAACACTGGATGAGTTCTATGTTATGTACACAACCTCTGATGTCTCACCTAATGCACGCATCATGCTTGACTACATCGGCACCTTCAGGTTCCTGAGTTGGGACAATAGCTCGTCATCATGGACAATCCTCTTATAGCGCCCAGCGAGCACCATTGACTGCTATACCTACGCCTCATGTGGCCCGTTCGGCTACTGTGATGCCATGCTAGCCATCCCAAGGTGCCAATGCCTCGATGGGTTTGAGCCTGACGGCTCCAAATCTTCGAGAGGATGCCGGAGAAAGCAACAGTTGAGATGGAGATAAACACTTCGTGGCCATGCCCGGAATGAAGGTCCCTGACAAGTTCATGCGTGTCCCAAACAGAAGCTTTGATGAGTGCACGGCCGAGTGCAACCGCAACTGCTCGTGCACGGCTTATGCTTATGCAAACTTGACCATAGCCGGCACCATGGCCGATCAATCAAGGTGCTTGCTTTGGACGGGGGAGCTAGTCGACACGGGGAGGGCCAGTTTTGGTGATGGTCAAAACTTGTACCTCTGGTTGGCCGACTCTCCAGGTATGCCCATCTTTCTTTCCCTGCAGTTGCAATAGAGCTATTAGATAGCCTGCACATGGAATTTTGAAATTCACTTCTCTTGATAGGGTACACTTCTGAAGTCAACAAAAAGAACAAAAAACTAGTGAAGGTTGTAGTCCCAATTATAGCATGCCTGCTGATATTCACATCCATATATCTTGTCAGGAAATGGCAATCAAAAGGTACAGTGAGATCCAATACTCAATACTACCTCATAATATGCAGTCTTCCTGTAACTGTACTGACCGATAATGATATTCTTATTAGGCAAACACAGAAATAACGAAAATCAGAAGAAATTAGTGCTAGGAAGCTTTACAACTTCTCACGAACTTTTTGAGCAGAAGGTAGAATTTCCAAATATTAATTTTGAAGACGTCGCTACTGCAACAAACAATTTCAGTGATTCCAACATGCTTGGAAAAGGAGGTTTTGGTAAGGTTTATAAGGTAACAATTTATACTAACAGTTGCAGCACTGACAAACCTACAACATTTTATCATGTTAAAATAATTTTATTACACAGGGGAAGTTGGAAGGAGGCAAAGAAGTTGCTGTCAAAAGACTCAGCACAGGTTCCACACAGGGGGTAGAGCATTTTACAAACAAAGTGGTTCTTATTGCCAAATTGCAGCACGAAAATCTAGTCAGGCTTCTTGGTTGCTGCATTCATGGAGAGGAAAAGCTTCTTATTTATGAATACTTACCCAACAAAAGCTTGGATTACTTCCTTTTTGGTATGTCCTAATTCTCCTAATCATATATTCTCTTTTTACCTTTTTTCACTTTTGGTGGGAGAGGGTTACCAAAAGGCCATGCCTGAACAACAATAAATTTTCTTTCATACTGTTCGTGGTAGATGATTCAAAAAAGTATATGCTTGATTGGCAAACACGGTTCAACATAATCAGAGGAGTAGCTAGAGGACTTGTTTACCTCCACCAAGATTCAAGGATGAAAATAATTCACAGAGATCTCAAAACCAGCAACATTTTATTGGATGAGGAGATGATCCCCAAAATATCAGATTTTGGTATGGCAAGGATCTTTGGTAGCAACCAGCATCAAGCAAACACTAAGCATGTAGTTGGGACATAGCGAGTAACTCTTGAACTACTTGTGTTTAACATTCAAACTACTTACACTCGTTGGTGCCTTGGTGGCATGATTCAGATAGTGGTTACATGTCCCCTGAATATGCAATGGAAGGCATCTTCTCTGTCAAGTCTGACACCTACAGCTATGGTGTTTTAGTCTTGGAGCTTATAAGTGGCTCTAAGATCAGCTCACCTCATCTGACAATGGATTTTCCAAACCTTATAGCCTGTGTAAGTTGTATGATATATAGTGCATAAAGTTTCAACAGCTAAAGTTTTGCACTAATTAGGAACTCTCTTCTCTTTGTTCAGGCCTGGAGCTTGTGGAAAGATGGAAAGGCAGAGGATTTTGTGGACTCGGTTATTCTGGAAAGCTATTCAATTAGCGAGTTTTTGCTCTGTATCCACGTAGGACTGTTATGTGTTCAGGAAGACCCAGATGCTAGACCACTCATGTCATCAGTTGTGGCCATGTTAGAGAATGAGGCCACAACACGTCCTACTCCTAAGCAACCTGCATACTTTGTGCCAAGGAATTACATGGCCGAAGGGGCGAGACAGGACGCCAACAAATCTGTAAACAGCATGAGCCTTACCACGCTACAGGGACGTTAGAAGTTTAATTTCAGAATCAACTTGTTGCAAAATTCATCACTTGCTCTGATCATATGATTGTCCCTCTTCAATTTCAGAATGAGCTGGTTATAGAATTAACCGCTATGGAATGAAATTAACAGGAAACAAAATTGCCCCAGTGAAAATGTGTGCTCTTTTGGTCATTGGGCTTACTTCCTCCGTCCTATAAAAAATCAAATCCTGGGGATGAACCTGGATATACACTATGTCCAGGTTCATTATCGGGATTTGATTTTTTATGGGATGAAGGGAGTATGAATTATTATTCATATTCAATTGTTTTCGATTTTCGCATATTATATGTTTTACAAAAAGAAAAGGGTAAAATCCTTTCGTCGACAATTTCACTAAATTATTGGAACTGGAAGGCTGGGTACTTGGGTGCTTTTGCAATTTGCACTAGGCGATAAGAAAACGAGAATACGAAAATCACTGTTTAAATCAGTAGTAATACTAGTACCTGCACTCGAGGGGCGTTGAAATGGCACGCCTGAACCTGAACCTCCTTGGGGAAACCACGTCATGACCGGAGTAAGGCAGATATGGTTGCGCGTCTGCTTCGGTTCCCCCTCAGCCGGCGGCTGCTGCGCCGCCGCCGCCGCTTCCCCAATAGCGCGTCAGCCCTAGCGATTCCTCCTAGGCTGCAAGGCTGCAAAGCCTCCACCACCCCGCGGCGTCCCACCGCCATCGCAGTGGCGGACGAACCAACCCCAGGAGGTCCGCGACTCCGCCCCGCCGCGGTCTAGGTGCCCTCTACTCCGGTGGCTCCGGCGGCGGCGGCCGAACACCTAAGGTAGAGGCGCATTCGGCGGCTTCGGACCATCTCGAGCACCTATGGGCTATGGCCAAACCCATCAATGGACGCCTCTGAAAGGTCCAGTGCCGAATTTTTAGCATTTTTAATTTTATTTATTTAAAGATTTGTAAAAATAATTTTACGTTTGAAAATATTGCAAAACTAATCTCCAATCGCCTCTGGGAGGGCGAGATTTAAAAATCGTCCTCCCAGAGGACGATTTTGCTGGCGTGGCCTGTTGGGCGCCGTCTGCCGCGTCAAGGTTTTTTTGCGAAAAAGTCCCTTGCCGTTCTCGGCAAGGGCGATTTTTCCCTGTAGGGGGTCGCCTGCCAAGGGGAGCCGCCCTGGCAATTTTGTAGGCGGCCCCCTTGTCGCCCTTGCAGAGGGTGATTTTTTTCTCTGCTGGGCCCACATTAAACCCTAAACCACCCATTTTTTCAATAAAGGTGGCATATACGGATCGTTTTTTTCAATAATTCCTCCATAATATGTATTGTTCCCAATCTAAATGAAGTTTGGCCATGTCATTTGTAAATAAAGTAGATGATAACATGTATAATATTTAACATGTTTTGTCTGAGTTAAGTATTATTCTAATTTGGGCAACAATAGCTTTATCACTTAGAGTTAAGTATTATTCTAATGGTTCAGCAGTTGTGTGTCACATTGTTGTATAACTCAGCATATATGAACGATACAATACATGACATATGTTTCGTAAGAATTATTGCACGTAACTAAATCGCGGAACCTATCCCATGCATACATGATACAAATTAATCGGACTTGACGAGTCGATCGTCGGCTTTCCTACGGAACCCTTCTACGACGTTAAGCGTGTCTTTTATTTTCCCTTTCCTTCTCGCCGTTGTACTTCGTTTGTGTTTCGCATTCAGTTACTTTGAAGCCGTTATATTGGGGAATAACATTGTCGATCCACATAGTGAATCCGCACCTCCTTTGAATGCTCTGGTAAAGAAATACATGTTGTCAGTTAGAGTGACAAAACAATGAAGACGTTAACTGGATTGATAAAATGAAAGACGTACAACGAAGTCGTTGTCTAAATTGGGGCAAATGAAATATCTCCTGCCATATGTTCGTGGTTCAAAGGAGGTAGCCATCTTGCAACGATCCCTACAACCGCACCTGGGACGCTCCGACCATTTAGGGAAACCTAGTGGGTTGTTCCGCCAATCTAAGCTTGCGATTTCGGTCCGACGTTCGTACTTCATCCATGCCTGAATGAATTGTTCGGTCGACTCAGGTTGCGTTTCCGTCGGACCGACCGAAGCAGGTCTAACCGTATCGATCCACTCTTCAAATCGACACTGACGTACATCCTCCTGGTTGTACATTTATGACGTAAGGGGTTAGAAAAAGAAAGAAGTGATTAGCTTGACTAGGAAAAAATGATACTCACGACAAAATCCTCGTCCACAATCTCAGGACACACGAAGCATCTTTGTCCTCGAGTTGCATCTCTAATGGACCTTACTACCTGGCAACGGAGACCACAATGGCATTCTGGACGTTCCCGCCATGTGGGTAGTGTGAGCTGATCTAGAGGCCAATCCAAAGCTTCCGCAGCAACTCGACATTGGTACTTAGCCTTCCGCCGAAGGTAGGCCAGCCTTGTTTCGCTAAGTGGGTAGGAACGTGTTCCATCGGTTCGTGGGATCTTCGTATCTATCCACTGAACAAAGTTGCACACCCAACGATAAGCCTACGTAACATGTTACCATGATGTATGATCAAGTTAGCGTTCTGCGTATTCAGAATTGGTACTAGAAATTGGAGCACATAAGTCATACTCGATCCATGTTGGCACATTGGAAGAATCGCCTTCCCCGAGTTTTTGAGTTGAGAGACGACTTAAATATACAGGCATCACCACAATGGCACAACGGACGGTCACACCATGGTGAAATGAAACCGCCCAAAGGATGGAGTCGCCAATCGAGACGCTCAACAAATGGATGATCCATTCTACGTAGAAGTGTAGAAAATAGAAGAAAGATATGAAGAGCGCGTATTCGGACCTATGTAATATATAGTGGAGGAAGCAGAGGCACATATCCATCTAACGTGAGTTCACCAGTAGGGTGGATTTGACAACACGTTCATGCGGCAGCGCAAATTGAATGATTGTGTCGAACAAAGCATCGGCAAAAGCTGAGTCGGGACGACTTCACGCGCCGAAAGATGATAGCGACGTATCGTAAACGTCTGTCACGGGCCAAAAACTGATAGCGACCAATCGTAGCCCTTTGTTACGCGCCGAAAGTTTTTCGTCGTTTCGTTGAGTAGATGTAGCGAATGACATGAAATGTTTTCATGACATATGAGTGCGACGACCGAATAGAGTTATATACAAAGAGGTAACACAAAGTTACTAACTATAAATATTACAAACAGGTAGCACTCGTAGCCTACTGGCGAGGCCTCTTACCCCTACCCCTCCTAGCCTGCGTCCTAATGTGCCCCTGAGAGTACGTCAGCCTGTCAGCGGGCACGGCACGACCAGCGCGGACACCTGGTGTGGGCGTCTCCTGTGGCTGCTCCTGGCTCTGTGGTGATGGTGCTCCACCAAGCTGAGAGACGCCGAGAACGTCTTGCTCTGGATCCTCCAGGTCGTCGAAGTCGTCACCCACACCAGACCCGCCCGCTTGCGATGAAGACGCGCCCGAACGGAAAATCCCCGCCGGGTAGTATCCTCCTGCAGATGTCAAAAGTTAAGCAACATTCGGCCCAAATAGTACGTTTGCTCACCTGGCGGCTGACTAAAGGGAGGAGGGATTGACGAACTGCTCGCTCAAACAAAGGCCGACGTGCTGGGCGGAGTCGCGAACGGCCGAGGGATCGATGATCCACTCGCTCCAGCAGAGTGTCCTGTCGGCAGCGTCGGACCTAGTAGGCATTCAGTTTGTAATAACATGGCGAAGGTTTCGCATAGTGAGAAGGTACGGAACTTACCTGTGGACGCACCAGCACCATGCGATGTCGATCCTGGTGTTGGGCCGCGTGGACGTGGAACAACAGCTGCCGGTGGAGGTACCGCGTCCACGGCCGAACGACACGAGAAGACGCGCAAGATCGAACGCATCTTCGTCTGCATTCGCTCGAACGTCAACCTCTGCTCAACGTCGTTCAGGTGCAGTCCAGCGTCCAACCTCAGCATCACCGCGTTGATGTCGGCGTTCATGGCGCGTGCAGTGTCGGCCTGCGGGAATCATTATTAATTAGGTTTGTCACTCTCATATATACCAACCATGTAGTACGAAAGTAAGAAGTCCGAGAAACATGGACGTACCCCCAAGAAGTACTCCTAGTCACGGTGCACGGGGTAGGTGTCCCTGATGCCTGCCTGGTGTAGCTGTGGAGCGGCCGGGGTGAAGGTGACGCGGGCACGTGTGCGCGGCAAGTACCATCGAAGGTAGGCAGTGTAGTTCTCCTCCGAGTGTGGGTGGACCTCGGCAATCACCTCCTCGGTGGCTACCAACCAGTCCTCCACGTACGGGGCGATCCGAGGTACCCACAGTGTCCCTGCCTGCTGTCCCCGTCGAGTCAACCTGCAAAGAACATAATGGTCATCGAACGTTCAAAAGTAGTCGACATAATAATAGTAAAGTTGAAAGAGAAGTACTCACTGGTGGTCCTGGGGGGAGACGGGTATCGGTATGTTCACTGGAAAGTCCTGCCTCAGTCCGAACTGCCTCATAACACGGTAAGGGCAGTGAGGTTCGACGAAGATGTCGAAAACCAACGGCACCACCGTCAACCAGAACGCCACGTCACGCGTGCACAAGGCAGACAGACCTAGAGGTGCTCTCCCGGCGACCACCTGCTGCGTGTAGGGCTCCTAGACGACGTCCGAAGGCTACAGACGGTCGAACTCGAAGACAAACTCCGGGTAGCTCCGTCTGACCTGGACGTGGGCGAAACGGCGCTGCGATACACGGAGAACCAACTCGTCAGAACATCAGTCGCACATAATCTGAAATTTGAAATGAAAACAATTTGTACTTACATTGCGGCGGCACCAGTACGTGGCCATCGTCAGCCCGTCGGCTGGGTGGTCGGCTGCCGGTCCTGAAGCATACGCAGCGGTGTCGATGATCGGTCAGCCGATCGCGAACCGCTCAGCTGCCCAGAGCTGAAGAAGGAGAGGGCATCCCGCAAAAATCGCTCCAGGATCCGTCTTGCAGCAGGCCTCGCACAGCGCATGGTACGTGGCTGCGAGGACTGCCGAACCCTAGCTCCACCGCGACACGGCCCCTAGCTCCGCATCCGCGATCGCCCGGGCGTAGTGGATCAGGCCCCTGTCTACTGCGTGCCCGGTGGTGCTAGTAAACATCACCCAACCAAACATCCACAGTAGGTACGCCTCTAAGGAGCGTCTGAGCGAGTACTCGTCAGCGTCGGGGTGAAGCTTATCGGTCTACAACAAAAAGCAAACGATGTTAAAACTCGTAAGATTTCTAGGAAAGTAACAAAGTGTAAAAGTTAACTTACTGTGAACTGCAGTAGCCAAGCCTTCGTAGGCTCGGCGGTGGTGTACATGTTCAGGGGAGCAACTGCAGGGATCCCAGGTAGCCTCATCACGGGAACGAATCGCTCCGTGATATCCTCCCTCCAGCCACCCCCACCGTCCACTGGGCCGACAGCCTCCCCGGCTAGTGGAAGCCCTAGCAGGTACGTGACGTCCTGCAGCGTAGGTGCCATCTCCCCACAGGAGAGATGGAAGGTGTGTGTCTCCGGCCACCATCGATCTACCAAAGCAGCCAGCAGCGACCGGTCCGCATCCTAACGCTTGGCCGGGTCGTTCTCGTCCGCCCGCGCCTCAACAAGCCTGCATATCGCTATCAGGCCTGCCTCACGCAACCTGCATACCGTCAAGTTCAACATTAGTACCACATATTTCCAAATGGCCAAAAAATGTTATCAAGTAATTAAGTTTTATCATACCACGAAACGTACGCGGATCGGCACGCAACAACTCGCGCGACGGGCGTGGACGAAAGGTGGTAAGCTGCGCACCCTGCACCGCCGACAAGTACGAACGGTGGCTCCTGTCCAGTGCCCTACTGAGGAGAGCTGGTGTATCGTCCGCCATACCTGCATACATAAGAGTTATTAGAAATAAGCAATTGATAACGAAAAAAATATTGCACAAATTGTTCATTACAATGGAAATTCATAACGCTAAAGATACATTACAGAAATGACAACAACATTACAATAGTTCATGTCTCACAGGGATAAATATTACACATTGTTAACACCAGAATTTGGTAAGCCCTAAAGTCCTCACCGGCCCAGGTTCTATATCGGCTCAAGGTTGGTATCGGTCTAGAGTCTTATATCGGCTGATGGGGGTTATCTTAAACCAACCACCAACAACAGTCGGATTCTTGTTAGATTCGGGAAGATCTTATCCAGAGAAGACCGAATTCAAGGAGGATACGGCTTGTATCTCTTAATTAGGAAGAGTTTGTTAGTTTTCTATTTTATCTTTAGGAGAGTTTGAGTCGTAATCTGTTAGGATCTTTGTTAATCTATGGGTATAAATATGTAAGCCCAAGGTTCATGTAAATCATCTCACGATCAATACAACTTCGGCGCATTGCCAACCTTTACTTTTCGTCTCCTTCGGCGAGTTCATGCCCTTCCCACAAGGGGTAAGTCTCGTTATGGCTGCATGCGCTGTCGGGGCTAAGGCTTCGACGTTCTGATCTCGTCAACGTAAGCACCTACTATCATATATCTTAGTCAATCTGGTTTGGCGTCTCGATTTAGCCGTATCGGCCGAGATTCGTTTTAGGGTTTACGCCGATATCGACTAAATCGCCTCGCTAGATTAAATTGGTTAAGGTATCCACCACCCCGAAAATCAGTCGAGGCCTTGATTGTCTAGGTCTTGCGTTTCTTTTCATACTTAGTGCTGCATCAGTTCGGTTTGACCTACTAAGTCGTGATTAGAACCGTAATCTCTAGCCTGCCTGTTGGCTGCCAATAAGGGTTTTATCGGGGTTTCAGGCGATGAGTTATCCGGATGTTGCATCGGCCCAAGAGTTTTACATATAGATTGGATTTGGCCGATGACAACAGAGTATTTATTGTTTATCTGCTTATTAAGAGTTTTTGCCATCGGACCTCTGGCCGATGTGTGCCTTAATCTTCAGATCAATGTTTATTTTATATTTGGATTATGCTATATCACATTGCTATATCATCATGTTATCATCGGCTGATCGATTGTTTTGGCTATCGGCCTATTGGCCGATACGTTTTTGCCCTATCGGCCTATCGGCCGATAGACCTTCTGTTCTGCTGTTTTGCACATCTTGTCAGTGGCAGGATCAAACTGACTGGCACGCCTGCGCTTCATCAATTTTAGGACCTGCACTGGAGCTAAGCAGATCTCCCAGGCTTTCGTGTGTCCGCGCGCCGGATCCACATCGGCGGTACGGATTTGGCGTCAACACATTTTTGGCACGCCCGGTGGGACCGTGTTTTTGACAACAGATTTTTACACGGCTCGTGGAACCCACAATTGCAACACGATGTCTGAGAAGGAAGTCAAGGCCAATGAAGAACAATCTCTCAAGCCGATAGAGGAAGAAGAAGAGCCGATGGACGATGAGACACTTCAAAAGACAGTTGATGAAATCGTTCGTCGCACTGTGTTTGATCGATCTGGAGTTTTGGTGAGTATATTACATGGTTTGATCGAGAAGATAGTTCCCAGAGTAATTGCCTTAAGAAATCAGACTGGGGGGCAAGTCGACGAACAATTTCAGCATCATCGGCAACAACAACATTGGCTTGGGGGGCAAATAGATCAGCATCAGCCTGGAGAACCACATCAACAATATCGGCCAGAGGAAACTCAAAGAGATCAATTTAAAGAAGAGTGAGCCGATATAGTTGCAAAAGTAGTAGAAGAACAGTTTGGAATTAGGCCTAAGGGACATATTTCTGTGTATCGGCTGCCATATCCTGAGTGGTTTGATAGAGTTCCGTTTCCAAGCCGATACAGGGTTCCAGACTTTTTCCAAGTTTTCAGGGCAAGATGATATGTCTACGATGGAACATATCGGCTGATTCTTAGCCCAATGTGGGGAGGCATCGGCTGAAGAAGCTCTGAAGGTTAGATTGTTTCCGTTGTCTTTGACTGGATCGTCCTTCACATGGTTTTCGTCATTGTCACCAAATTCTATCAGAGGTTGGGCCGATCTTGAGAAGCAGTTTCATCTATACTTCTTTGTTGGGAACAATGAGTTAAAGTTTTCATACTTCTTTGCTAGGAACAATGAGTTAAAGTTTTCAGATTTGATATTAGTCAAACAGCAGGAAGGGGAATTGGCTGTGGAGTATATTCAAAGATTTTGTGATGTCCGCAACCGGTGTTATAGCTTGAGCCTAAGTGATGAACAACTAGCAGATCTAGCGTTTCAAGGGTTGTCAGCGCCTATCAAGAGTAGATTTTTCTGCGAGTTTCATAACCTGGCTCATCTTCTTCAGACGGTATCGGCACATGAGAGCCAATGTCAGGAAGAAAAGAAGAATCAATTTTGGGGTGATCAAAGCCAGACACAGGATAATTTTGAAGCATGACTTCTCATACTCCAAAACTGGGGGGCATGTGTTAACACCAGAATTTGGTAAGCCCTGAAGTCCTCATCGGCCCAGGTTCTATATCAGCTCAAGGTTGGTATCGGCCTAGAGTCTTATATCGACCGATGGGGGTTATCTTAAACCAACCACCAACAACAGTCGGATTCTTGTTAGATTCGGGAAGATCTTATCCAGAGAAGACCGAGTTCAAGGAGGATACGGCTTGTATCTCTTAATTAGGAAGAGTTTGTTAGTTTTCTATTTTATCTTTAGGAAAGTTTGAGTCGTAATCTGTTAGGATCTTTGTTAGTCTATGGGTATAAATATGTAAGCCCAAGGTTCATGTAAATCATCTCACGATCAATACAACTTCGGTGCATCGCCAACCTTTACTTTTCGTCTCCTTCGGCGAGTTCATGCCCTTCCCACGAGGGGTAAGTCTCGTTATGGCTGCATGCGCTGTCGGGGCTAGGGCTTCGACGTTCTGATCTCGTCAACATAAGCACCTACTATCATATATCTTAGTCAATCTGGTTTGGCGTCTTGATTTAGCCATATCGACCGAGATTCGTTTTAGGGTTTACGCCGATATCGACTAAATCGCCTCGCTAGATTAAATTGGCTAAGGTATCCACCACCCCGAAAATCAGTCGAGGCCTTGATTGTTTAGGTCTTGCGTTTCTTTTCATACTTAGTGCTGCATCAGTTCGGTTTGACCTACTAAGTCGTGATTAGAACCGTAATCTCTAGCCTGCCTGTTGGCTGCCAATAAGGGTTTCATCGGGGTTTCAGGCGATGAGTTATCCGGACGTTGCATCGGCCCAAGAGTTTTACATATAGATTGGATTTGGCCGATGACAACAGAGTATTTATTGTTTATCTGCTTATTAAGAGTTTTTGCCATCGGACCTCTGGCCGATGTGTGCCTTAATCTTCAGATCAATGTTTATTTTATATTTGGATTATGCTATATCACATTGCTATATCATCATGTTATCATCGGCTGATCGATTGTTTTGGCTATCGGCCTATCGGCCGATACGTTTTTGCCCTTCTGTTCTGCTGTTTTGCACATCTTGTCAGTGGCAGGCACGCCTGTGCTTCATCAATTTTAGGACCTGCACTGGAGCTAAGCAGATCTCCCAGACCTTCGTGTGTCCGCTCGCCGGATCCACATCGGCGGTACGGATTTGGCGTCAACACACACATAACAAATGACAACAACATTATAACTATTACATCAATTGGATCACCGCTAGACTAAAAGGCTGACAGAAACAATCAAGTCATTGCATCGCCAGCCGATGACGTAGTCGCCGCACGAGAACGCCTAGGACGTGGTCGCCTCGTTGTACATCTCACCGGCAACAAAAGCTGAGGTGATGTTGCGGTGATACTTATCAACCCCTGGCAACCAACATGTGTGCTCACCAACAATGCTCACTTTCCAATAGTCATTCCATTTTCCCTTATATGCATGAACGTGCCACGGACAATCATCCTTCGTGCACTTCACGTCATACACATAGTTCGTAGACTTCACAACCCTAAACTCTCTATGCCCAATGCTTCACCGCCTCTTTCATGTCTTCCTTATGAGCATACCTGGCACCCTGTATTACCTCGTTATCCTTGTATTCAAAGGGTGCTTGCTGTCCCTCTGAGATAACAAGTTGAGAGAAATCAGCTTTTGTCCAATCAACGGGCATTACATCTTCTTCCTCGTCCGATGATTCATCGCCCTCCGCCTGCTCATTTTCAGAATCTTCCCTCTCCATTTCCTCAACAATTGCTTCGATTCTCTCCCCCTCATCCGTCACGCCTATTGCCTCCTCCAACCTTGCTTCGTTACCCCCAGTTCGTATCGATGGTCCAACATTCTCCACAGCATTGCTAGGACCTTCACCATCCTCTGTTTGCACTGTAACACTGCTATCAATTTCATGCAATGCCACAAAAATTCTTTTTTTCTAATATTCTACACAAAATAAATAACACAAACATATAGCGGGATATTATATTTACCTGCGATCGAGTATGCACACCGAAAGGGCTTCGCCGCTCTCCTTCTTCTTCCTCACCCCTCTCTCTGTTTTTTCTTCGGGTGTCTCGAGCGCTGCAAATGACGCCCTCCTCAGCGAACTCGGCTTATATAGGGAGCCGGTCAAAAATCGCCCTTGCAGAAGGCGAGATTGGAAAAAAATCGCTCTCTGCGAGGGCGGCGAGGGGGCCGCCTGCAATTTTGCGGGCAAAAATCGCCCTCTGGAAGGGCGCAAGGGGGCCGCCTGCAAAATTGCCAGGGCAGCCATCCTTTGGCAGGCGGCCCCCCTACGAGAAAAAATCGCCCTTGCCTAGGGCGGCGAGGGGCTTTTACGCAAAAAACTTCGACGCGGCCAACGGCGCCCAACGGCCGTCTGCCACGTCAGCAAAATCGCCCTCTGAGAGAGCGATTTTTAAATCTCGTCCTCCCAGGGGACGATTGGAGATTAGTTTTATAATATTTTCAAACGTAAAATTATTTTTACAAATCTTTAAATAAATAAAATTAAAAATGCTAAAAATTCGTCCGGTGCCTATCTAATGAGGCCCAGAGAGACAGGGCTTCAGATAGTTCAAGGCATATTGACTATTGTTTCTGGGCTTTGATCCCTTTCCTTTCACAAAAATATTTGGAGGACATCTCTCCCTTCAAATTTCGTCTTTTTAGTGGCAATATACATACGATGCATCGGTGCCAACCGGAAAAGCAATTACTGTTGTTTTCTTTTATATTCCTTTAATTTGCAGAAATATGTTTTCTTTTATAAATTAGAAAAGAAAACATTCCATCCTCTTGGAGGGTTTTTTATACTGTAACGACGTCGTGCAGAGAGATTACGGTGGTAGAATTTTTATATAGGCCCTTTAGCTCTAGCCCACAGGAAGGTTCTTGATATCCCCCACCCATCCAAAGGGGGAGAAGTGGGAAGAGCTTATTTAATATCACCTAAAACAATAAATTTAAATAATCTCATGTTCAAATTCATCGTTTTAGCTGTTGTCAAATTATTATCTAAGTTTTTTTTAGAAAAGAGTATATACAAAGACCAATTTACTACTGACAAAAAAAAACTACATGTCTTAGCTCTCGTGAGAAAATAATTTATAGGCTATTCCCACTCTCTGGTTGAGTTGGATATAAAAAAAACTCCTTCTAGAAGGACGAGAAAGGCCTATCTATGAAATTCCATCACGCAATTTCCTGTGCCTTGCACCACATCATCAGAGCGTGGTATCAATCAATACTTCTAAAGCTGGCAGTGTAACTGCAAACTAGGCAGAGTAGTATCTATCTGGTACCTTAAAATTATAGAAATTTGGTCTCCTTCAATCGACGATAATTGGAATGATTGAGAAGAACAAAATCTAGAAAATAATTTTAGAGATGAAAAACATTATATTTAAAATTTAAAAATAAATTAGATAATATTGATTAAAGTCCTCTAAAAATTTATATGTTGTAAATTTACTCTAAATAGGACACATGGGTTACTCAATGCTCACGCCAACAAAAAGACCATAAAAAATGGTGTGACTATGATTACGTACCCTTTATTTAATAAAGTATATTCATAACAATGACGGTTTTATTTAGAAAAAAGTCTTGCATTTCCTCTCCTTTGACTCAAAACCAGGTCACGCATTAGGATAATAAATCCACCGATTATTTAGTTGGTTAGTCTTATTTATTGAAAAAAATAATTTTATCTCCTTTTGATGACTAATATTCAACATTTGTTATTGTAGCATCACTTTCATATATTCATTATCCGACACCAAAAAAATAAACTTCTTTGGCCATCTACCATGCCAAAAATTAAAACTTTAATTAAATAACAAACACAGGATACAAAATATAGGCGTGCCAATTGGAGCGCTGATTTTCTAGTATATAACTAAAAAACCTCAGAGAACGGAAAAAAGCCTGTCAATGCTCGTAGCATGTTGTTGTCGGCTTCTTTAAAGGGATTGTCTCTATATCATTTGACAAAAATTCCTCTAAAAATTTAAACCACCCAATTACTTTAAGATTCATGCAGGACAACCAAATCCTAAAAACCTCCTCCTCATCCTCTTTCTCTCGACTTCCTCACGCCGTTGTCACTTAGTAGCGCGAGAGTGCGATTCGTTGGCCGGAAGGCGTCAACAGCGTCGACGAGGCCCCCCAGGCTGGCCTCCTCCCCCTCCCCCTCCCTTTCCTCTCCTTTTCCTCAAGCCGGTGGCGGCAAGCTGCCCCCGCAACGCCGTCTTCTTCATCTTCGGTGGCTCCCCGCCATCGGATCCGACACCACCGGCCACCTCCTCCTAATAGTCCTTCTGGTTTGCCCTTGCCGCCAACGCCAGTCCATCGCCCGCTTTCGACCCCATGGCTCTGGCGACGGCGGCGGCGCCTCCCATGGCTATCCCTCTAAAGCCAGTGAACTGCTCCCTCTTCCCTCTCCTACTCCCAACCCTTCCACCCCCATCCCAATCAAGGACCCTAATTCGTCGGCCCTCCATCGAAGTTTGGGTTGTTGCTGGCACCGAAGAAGAAGAGAAGGTTGCCGGAGTTGGAAAAGAAGAACCTAGAGCACGAATCGTGAAGCATATCTAGTGACCCAAAATCTGCAAGATTTGAGGATGGATTTTCTGTCGACAGATGGTTAGCAATTCCATTCTTTAAATGCAGGGATGCCTGTGGTTACCTGCGCGACTCTGAACCACTCAATTAGCACTTCACTCATCATAATTACTTAGGTCAAACGGAAGTTGAATAATACTATCCACATAATAGTAGCAACATCAGAATTTCATGTTTCTTTTTTTAAAGGAATCAGCGCGAGATTAAGGCAGTGTTTGAGAGAAGGAGAAATGAGAAAATTGGGTAGATACGTAAAACGAGGTAAGTCATTAATATATAATTATTAAGTATTAATTATTTTAAATTTAAAAAATGATTAATATGATTTTTTAAAATAATTTTCTTATAATTTTTTTAAAAAAATATATCGTTTAACAGTTTGGGAAACGTGCACGCGAAAAACTAGAGAAATCTTCTCTCTTTGTCCATGGCTTAAAAGCAGCCTAATTAGCCATAGAATTTCTCCTTTAACTGCATTTCCTAAGATAAACAGCATAACATTTATGGTGATGCCATTCTATTACGATTTCCTTTTCTTGGGGTCAAGGGCAACGGTATCCTCACTTCTCTGCCACGCATTTCTTTTTACCATGGCCATGAAGATGCTCTGCCCTGTATCACGGTAAGCCGAGAAAAGGGCTGCATGCAACTTCCGTTGACATGATAGTGCACGGCCACGTATCATCAATGGACAATGGCACAAACGCGCCAACTCCGTTTCTCGCGCGTCGCGCGCGCCCGTGAGAGCTGGCGGGTTTGCCTCGGACGCGTTTTTTTATTTTTATTTTTTTCGTAATTTTTTTAATGACTTTCTACTCGAATTTTGAACTTAAATTTTAAAACCTTTCATTCAAAATTCAAAACTCTTAACTTAAATTTTAAAAACTTTCAACTGAAAATTCAAAACTTAAATTAATCTTGACCTAAAAGTTTTAAAATCTTGACTTGAAAGTTTTCAATTCTAAGTTAAAAATTTTCAAATTTGAGTCAAAAGTTTTCAAATTGAGCCAAGAGTTTTCAAATACGAGTTAAAAAATTAAATCACGTTGAAAGTTTTTAAATTTGAGTCAAAAACTTTCAAATCTTAAGTCGAAAGTTTTCAAATACGACTTGAAAAGTTTTCAAAATTTAAGTCGAAAGTTTTCAAAATTTGAGTCGAAAGTATTTGAAATTTGAGTTGAAATTTTTTTAATTTTATTTTATTTTATTTTACTTTTATGTTTAAAGTTGTAAATATTTCAGTAGAATTTGAGTTGACCCACTTTTGAAGAAAAAAAAGAAAATTATTTTTTTAAGGAAAAAACAGCGTACAACATCTGTACCCCGTACGACGGACGCCATTCCCATCCCGATTCCTCTGTGCATGCGATATATGTTTCTAGCGCGTATGCGCTAATTAGGAATGTCGCAACTAGTCAGCCTTTTGTCTAAAGCAAATTATACTTTGGGTCATCTTTTATTAAAGTTTTAGTTTGCACGTCAACTTTTTAATATTTTCCGTTTGTACTCTCGATTAATAGTCATAAAGTCATTTTCATCCGTCGTCCATAATCCGTAATCTGTTCATCTGTTGAGAACGCAACCTGTTATGCTGGGCTTTTGTCTAGTAGGTTTTTGAACAGGTTTTCCTAATTTCCTTTGTGTGTTTCATCCCGATATGACGGACAAAAGAGTATCTGCCATACGTCAGTAACATATATACTGAATGATAACTATATATGTGTGTGCTTCGTGTTTCGCAGGCTCGCAGCTAAGCAAAGAACAAGGCAGAACAAATATGGCCTGCCTGAGCCACCACCTCCCAGTTTTCATCCACTTGCTACTACTAATCTCTTTCTGCAAATGCGATGACCAGTTGAGACGTGCGAAGCGACTAATCTCTCCTAGCGACATGCTCATCTCCAAAGGTGGAGACTTTGCGCTCGGATTCTTCTCCCCGGCCACCTCCAACCAGAGCTTATTCCTTGGTATCTGGTATCACAACATCTCCGAGCGCACATATGTTTGGGTTGCCAACCGCGACAACCCGATCGCCGCATCTTCATCCGCGACACTCTCCATCAGCGACAATTCTACCCTTGTGTTGTCAGATTCCAAAGGCCGCACTCTATGGACGACGATGGCCAGTAGTCCCAGTATCGTCACCAAAGACGAGTCAGTATACGCAGTGCTGCTCGACTCAGGAAATTTGGTTCTTCGGCTCTCGAACAATACAACCATATGGCAAAGCTTTGATCACCCAACTGATACCTTTCTGCCCAACATGAAGGTTTTAGTGAGATCCAACGGACAAGTCGCCATGCGGTTCGTCGCTTGGAAGGGCCCAGATGACCCATCCACTGGGGATTTCTCCTTCAGCGGCGATCCCACGTTAAACTTTCAGATCTTCATCTGGCACGGGACAAGGCCATATTACCGCTTCATTGTGCTTGATAGTGTTTCGGTGTCCGGTGCAGCATACTTGCACAACAGCACCTCTTTTGTCTATGAAACAGTCGTGAACACTAAGGATGAGTTTTACCTTCAGTACACAACCTCTGATGATTCACCATACACGCGCGTCATGTTTGACTACATGGGCAACTTTAGGTTCATGAGTTGGAACGGCAGCTTGTCCTCATGGACTGTTGTCACTCAACTCCCAGCGGCCACTGGCTGCGATACCTATGGCTCGTGTGGCCCATTCGGCTACTGCGACCTCACGTTGGCCGTCCCAAGTTGCCAATGCCTCGATGGGTTTGAGCCTGTTGGCTCCAGTTCTTCTTCGAGAGGATGCCGGAGAAAGCAACAATTGAGATGTGGGGATGACCATTTTGTGATCATGTCTAGAATGAAGGTTCCTGATAAGTTCTTGCATGTCCAGAACAGAAACTTCGACGAGTGCACGGACGAGTGTACCCGTAACTGCTCGTGCACGGCCTACGCCTACACCAACTTGACCGCAACCGGCACCATGTCCAACCAGCCAAGGTGTTTGCTTTGGACAGGGGAGCTTGCCGACGCGGAGAGGGACATCAGGGACACCATTGGTGAGAACCTGTACCTCCGGTTGGCCGATTCTACTGGTATGCCCACCTTTTTTTCCCTTGCGATGATAGCATAGCTCTTAGATAGTGCGCATCGAATTAAAAGCAACATATATGCATACACTTACAAGCTATGGTTTAGAAGTCCTGAAAATTTTGTTCACTTATCTTGATAGGACACACTTCAAAGTCAACAAAATGAAAAAAAAAGATCTAGTGAAGGTGGTAGTCTCAATCATAGCATGCCTGTTTTTGAACACGACCACCAGTTTACTATCTCCCACAAAAGCTTGCAGGCTACTGTATGTTTGACGCTGTAACTTCTGTTCACCCACATTCTTCACAGGGTCAAATTCTACAGTAAACAGAAAGAAGAAGAGGCGCATGGTGGTAAATATTGTACTCCCGGCTATAGTGTGCCTACTAATGCTCACAGCGTGCATATATCTTGTCAGAAAATGCAAGTCAAGAGGTACTATAAGCAGTAGCACCTGCTTAATTGCAAAGCGTGCATATATCTTGTCAGTAACTGTAAGTATTGACGTTGTTGATTTTACTATAAGGCATCCGACAAAACAAGGAAAAAACGAAAATACCTGTCGTTCAACAGTTGAGCACTATTCATGATTTGTGGGATCAAAATATGGAACTTCCGTGTATTAGCTTTGAAGACATCACTGCTGCAACAGACAGTTTCCATGAAACCAACATGCTTGGCAAAGGAGGTTTTGGCAAAGTATATAAGGTGGTATATAATTTTACCTTGTCATTTTGTCAATGATATGTTTGAATATCGACCTCATTTACTTTGAAATCACACAGGGAACATTGGAGGATGGCAAGGACATTGCTGTTAAAAGGCTTAGCAAGAGTTCTGAGCAAGGGACAGAGCAGTTTAGAAATGAACTTGTTCTTATTGCCAAACTGCAGCACAAGAACCTAGTTAGACTTCTTGGTTGCTGTATTCATGGAGATGAGAAGTTGCTTATTTACGAATACTTGCCCAACAAAAGCTTAGATAAATTCATTCAGTATGTCCGATCAATCCTAAGAAACACTCTTGTTTGGTTAATTATTCATTTGATACCTACTATCCTAACCGTGTTCTTGGCAGATCATACAAGAGAGGCTACGCTTGATTGGCCGACAAGGTTTAACATAATCAAAGAGGTAGCGAGAGGACTTCTTTATCTCCATCAAGATTCAAGAATGACGATAATTCATAGAGATCTTAAAGCAAGCAATATTTTGCTGGATGCAGAGATGAACCCAAAAATATCAGATTTTGGTATGGCGAGGATATTTGGAGGCAACGAGCAACAAGAAAGTACTAAACGAGTTGTTGGGACATAGTAAGTAACTTCTGCTCTTCCTAACCAGAATTATTCAAATAGTCAGGTTCTTGAAATTATTAAAACTATGCATTGTTGCTTGTTCAAACAGTGGATACATGTCACCTGAGTATGCAATGGAAGGCATCTTTTCAGTCAAGTCAGACACCTATAGCTTTGGTATTTTGCTACTAGAGATTGTAAGTGGATTAAAGATCAGTTCCCCCCATCATCTTGTGATGGATTTTCCAAATCTTATAGCTTATGTAAGTGCAACTGGTACACACTGCTTCGAATTTTAACAATCAAACCTAATGTACCCAGAATAAATATGAAAACTATACTCATGTTTCAGGCATGGAACTTATGGAAAGATGGAAGACAAAGGGATTTTGTGGATACATTGGTTTTGGAGAGCTGTTCCCTCAATGAAGTGTTTAAATGCATACATATTGGTCTGCTGTGTGTTCAGGACAGCCCAAATGCCAGGCCACTGATGTCATTCGTTGTGTCCATGCTGGAAAACAAGGACATGCCACACCCAATTCCAACGCAACCTATATATTTTGTGCAGAGGCATTACGAAGCAGAAGAGCCAAGAGAATACTCGGAGAAATCTGTTAATAACGTGAGTCTGACTATACTAGAAGGCCGCTGAATAAATGTTTTAGCATAAGCTCTAAACAGATGGATGGTTATAGTCATAAGCAATGAACCGATAGATATTGGAAAGAATGCATTCCGTAGGTGGTTGTGCCCTTGTGCTACTTGTTTTTTTCTCCTCTGCTTTGCTTTATCAATATATTAGGCAGAGCTACTGCATTCTTTCAGAAAACAGGTAGTTTGTGTTAAAAAAACGATTAGATACTCCTATAACAAAAGAATGGTTAGATCCACAGCAGTGATCATTTGTCATGCCTTTTCTTTTGTGAAATATATTGATTGGGTATTTGAAAGGTCATCTAATTAAGGATGGAAGAATCTCTCCAAGGCGAAGTGCTCCAGCAGCGCTTGGGGCCTATGTTTATGTTCATCTTGTGTGGCCGGTGGTTCCAATCCCCGCTCTACCTCACGGGTTTGACTCATGCATGACTCAGCCATTCCCAGATGCCCAACCTAGAGCAAAATTTGGAGGTTTGGGTCGTAAAATTAGTTAAAATCATGCCTGCCCGGCTGCCCGTGCTGGGTCCATACCGTCTGCACCCTGGACGCGCCGCCGCGGCCGCCGCCCGCCACACGCTCTCCCTCCTCTCCGGCGCGCCCGTGCGGCGGGTGACGTCGCGAATGGCCGTGCCGCACGGAGTCGGATCAAGTCAATCTGCTCCCTGAGGTCGCGGAACCGCCACCGCCTGCTTCCTCGATCCGGCCTCCCCGTCCTGGCCGCTCGCTCTCCCGCCTCGCCGCGCCATCGCCTGCGACATCTCCGCCACCTCTCGCCGTCGCCTTTCACGGTGGCGGATCGGGAGGAACGGCCTCCTCAGGTGGGCGGCCCCAGTGCCGGCTCGGTGGCCTCTAGGCTGGTTCCGGTGGCCGGCGCCCTAATTGAGGCCCATTAGTGCATTAACGATCCTGTGATTTAATCCATGAAGCCTGAACGAGCATACCAGCATCATCGAGATGGGCCGGATGTTTTCAGCCCAACGCTGCCATTGATGCACGCGCGAAGTTAGCATACTTCTACCTGCTGAGCGGGGGTGCCTAGCCAGACGCGCGAGCAGGGTATGGAACGCGGAATTTTTTTTGTTTTTATATTTTTTTTTAATATTTACAGAAATATTATAGCGCCGGAAAAAATTACAAAAATAGATCCTGCCGCCCTTTGAAAAGGCGGTAAGCTGACGTGGCACACGGCGCCGTGCGCGTCTTGACGGCGCGCACGGGCCGTGGTGTGCCGAGGGCTTGCCGCCCTCTGCAAGGGCGGCAACATCCCTGCCCTTTCAGTTAGCTCATGTGGCAACAGACTGTGCATCATCAGTACGGTATGTGTGTGTACGTGTACGTGCATATCTTCTAGATGGATCAACGTTGAGTTCGAAAGAAAGAAAGAAGAAACTTCCTGAAAAAATACGTGTCCCATGACCAAACCAAAGCTAGCTAGAAGCAACTGATCATCGAGCAAGATCAGATTAAGATGAGAAGTAAATAAGGACATGTAAAAAAATATTAGTATATGATAATTAGGTTTTATTTATTTTAAATTTCCACTGCAACTTCCCGAGTTTACACGCGTTTTTCAAAAATTCCAAAAGAGAACTACTCCGAAAAATTTCATAAACTTAATGACTACACTATCATTTTCGAAAGTTTCGAAAAATATTTTCGGACAACTCCAAAAATATACAGAATCTTATTTTGCTTCCCGAATTCCGAAAATCTTTCGGATAGCTCCGAAAATTTGCAGAAACCTAAATTTGTAGTGTATCTATACCATATTAAAAAGAAAGGAACCGTGGTGTCCGTTCTCACTAAAGCCGCTCCAAATAAAAACGCCTCCCTCTCTCTCGCTCTCTCTTATCTTCTCTCGCCTCAGCGCCTCACCGAAGCCGCCCGCGCCAGCCGTCTGACCGTCTCTCTCTCCTCATCGTGGATCGGGTATGACTTATGTGCTCCAATTTCTAGTACCAATTCTGAATACGCAGAACGCTAACTTGATCGTACATAATGATAACATGTTACATAGGCATATCGTTGGGTCTGCAAATTCGTTGAGTGGATAGATATGGAGATCCCACGAACCGATGGAACACGTTCCTACCCACTTAGCGAAACAAGGCCGGCCTAAACCCTAACACCATACAACTACCAACTCGTGCATACTACTGAGTGCAACGAGGCCACTTTCCCTTCCTCTGTGCATCGGGGTTCTCCTCCATTGCTGCCTTCGCTCGCCGCGCACGCTCAAGCTTCCGCTCCCGCTCCTCCCTGTACGCAGCAACACGCCTCCTTTCCGCCTCAGCCTTGTGCTCTTTTTCTGCGGCCTCCTCCTTGCGTCTCTGCTCTATCTTCTCCTTGCGCTCTGCATCCCATTGCCGCATGTACTCCAAACGCTCCTTGTTTTGCGGCTTGATCTCGGTGTCGATCCACTGCTCAAAATCACATAGCGGTGGAGGGGTCTACAACAAATGCAATGTTTACTAACCAAATAAGTTGTTGAAGACTACTTCATACACCAAATAATCATTACAAAACATCAGTTCCTCACCATTAAGTTAATGCGGCGTATCTCAGGTGTTGGCTCAAACTCAAAATTGGCACACATCCAGTATCTCTGCATGTACGTCTCCTCTTCATCGGACTTGGCTACCTTGCAAGGATCACCGCACCAGCACATGGGCACTGAAACACCGCTAGGCAAAGGCAATGGGTTGAAGGCATTTCCAGTCTTCGGGCGACTACAAGTGAACAATAAATGAAACACTCTAACCCGTTAATCTAGGATTCCTCATTTCATGCACAACGAATAACACATAATATCACAAAAACGATTTATGTTACCTTGAGTTGGTAGCTTTTCCACGCCTTGGCATCCTACAGTTTAAAAATACAACTATAAAATATTGTAAACACCCTTAACACTTCTCATTGTACGGTCAAATATAGTACTACTACAAACCAAACGTGTGCACAATAAATCTAGTCTAAAATTATTCACACTTCTAAGTGCTACAGATCTACTCACAAATTTCAACATAACTACTAACAGTGCTACAGATCTACTCGCAAATAAACTAGGGTCCGTATCTAAGTGCTACAAATCTACTCACAAATTTCAACTAGTGGGAGTCCACGGACACCGCGCATCACCCAGTTGTAAACTTCCGCCAAATTTGTTGTCATTATACCATATCTAGCACCACCTGTGTCATAAGTCTTAGCCCATTTCTCTTTTGGCTCATTCTCAATCCACTGAGAAAATTTTCGAATTTGCTCCCCAGTTCTTCTAACCAATGTTACACTGTCTGTTGGGAGAGCTCCGAGTGCTTGAGGAGGGTCAGGTACAGCGGCCGCTGGTCTTGTTGCACGCTGGTCACTACATTTGCCTGTCAACTCATCTAATCTCTTCCAAAGCTCATTGAATTTTTTCTCCTGGTTCTGATTGCATAGCCTCTTGAACATGTTCATCAACTCCTTGTTCTTAAATTGCTTGAAGAAATTAGCTCCCATATGACGCATGCACCACCTGCTTTGTACATCTTCCCACTGGCCAGGGTATCCTCTTTCCATACTCCCAAACTTTAACTCTTCTATCGCTCGAAGCATACCGGCGTGCCTGTCATGTATTAGACACACATTGGGCCTCATACCAACAACTTCTGTCTTAACCAGATGGAGGAACCAGTACCAGCTGTCGGTGTTCTCGCTCTCGACAAAAGCAAATGCCAACGGTAATACCTGATTGTTCCCATCTACCCCAATTGCTGTTAGTATCTGGCCCCGATACTTCCCGGTCAAAAATGTGCCATCAATACAAGAACTGGACGACAGTGCACGAATGCCATCTTGCATGCATGTAGAGCTAAGAACGCTCTTTGCAGCACAGTCTTGCCAGGATGTTCAATTGAGGGGAATGTCTTGAGTGCACAAGAGGTCCCAGGGTTTCTTTGTTGGATAACAGATAGCAGACGTGGCAAATTGTCATATGAGGCTTCATAAGTTCCAAATCTCATCTCTATTATTTTCTGTTTGACCCTCCATGCCTTGGCATAGCTAATTGTATACTTGAATGTCTGTTCGATATGTCGGATTATTGACTTCGGTTCATATGCCAGATTGTCCACGACATGCGCATACATCTCAGATGCAACAAATGCACATGTAATATTCCTGTGGTATTTCTGAACACCAGGTAGATAACAAGTATGTTTCGTAACGACCGACGCTGTCCAGTAGTCCTTCCATTTCCCCTTATAGGCGTGCACTCTCCACGGACACCCATCTTTTTCATTAACACACCTAACTTCATATTGTGTCCGGTTAGACTTGGCAACCCAAAACTCCCTATGAAGTGACACTGCATAATGCTTCACCGCCTCCTTCATGTCTTCTCCATTACCATACCTCGCTCCCTCGATAATCTCGTTTTCCTTGTACTCCCATCTCACATTTTCCCCTTCAGAGATGACCAAACCAGAAAAATCATCACTAGCCCATTCAGCTGGATTAATATTGTTCTCGTCATCATCTGACGAATCATCTTCCTCCACACACTCGTTGTCACGATCCTCTTTTTCCATTTCGTCCACAATGGCACCCACAGTCTCCCCCTCGTCAGCCACTCCACCAGGTTGCATGCCTACTGGAGCTACTACTGGAGCTACTCCATCTTCCTCTGGTGCATTGACCTGATCCACTTCAATCTCATTCACTTCTGCACTTGGCCCCTCGCCATCATCCATGTTCATCTGTACACTTGGATCCTTCGGATGAACATACGGAACCATAGCTAGAGGCCACCCACGTTGCAATGCATTCTCCACATACCATCTCCACATCCCAGAGTTTTGAACCGGCATTAGTTCCCAATAAAAACCCTCTGTTGCCCGACTTACTACAACATAGATTGTAATGTCACTAGTCTGTGGATCAACTCCCAAGCCCCGCATCAACCATTTTTTTATAGAAGGTACACTCCTATCGGCTGGCCTATCAATTCCCCTTGCTGTTACAATAAATTCTGACAGATCTACCCCAGTTGGCCCATAACGGACGTTTCCTTGACCATGGTATAGTTGAAATATAAGTTTACTGGACATATCTGTAAAGTTAATTACTAGGCCGTTATTTTACATAATAAACGACTACAGTGTAATATCTTCTTTGCAACGTACCTAAATTTTTATATATTCTATTGCAATGTTACTCAACAACATTTAAAACTACAAACCTAATAACTACAAATACTACAGATCTACTAAGTTACCTACATCTAACAATATATATTTATATAGTACCACAGGTAAAACCCTATTTCATACAATGCATTTATCCAACCAAAGTTCTACAAAAATACAAGTGATATCCTAGTTAACATCATATATTTAGTCACGTATATAATCTACGAATATTACCTGAAATCGAAGTTTGAAACCGGCAGGGCTTCGCCTCTTCTTTTCTTCTCCTCCCCTTCTCCTTTTTTTTTATGTGGAGAGGTGAGGAGGGAATGGCCTCCTGAAAGCAGCCGGCTGGGCTTTATAGGCGGGCAGGCCTGCCGCCCTACAGAGGGCGGCAAGGGGGTCTTGCCGCCCTTTGCCAGGGCGGCAAGGGGGCAGGAGGACGGCCGTCCCGCGCCGTCCAGCGCGCGTGTGCCACGTCGGCTTGCCGCCCTTGCGAAGGGCGGCAGGGTCTATTTTTGCAAATTTTTTCGACGCTATAATATTTCTGTAAATATTAAAAAAAAATCTAAAAATACAAAAAATTCATGGAACGCGCATGTCCTATCCCAGCCCACGGTCTAGTCCGACTTTTTCTTAGGCCCACACACGTGTGACAACAATTAGGGGCTAAACGCTTAACGCTAATAAATAATGATTAGCGTTAAGGTAATCCTTTATAATAAAATAATAAATAAATAATTGAGTTAAAAAATATCAAAAGTTTAGGTAGATTTTTTAAAAAGATTTGAGTTGGAAGTTTTGAAATTCGAGTTGAAAGTTTCAAAAATTCAAATTAGTTTTAAAATTTGGATTGAAAGTTTAAATTTGAGTTGAAAGTTTTCGAATTTTGGGTTGAAAGTTTTTAAATTTTAAGATGAAAGATTTAAAATTGTGAGTTGAAAGTTTTTGAAACTGAGTTGAAGCTTTCGAATTTGAATCGAAAGTTTTCAAATTCTGAGTTGAAAGTTTTCAAATACAGAGTGAAAAGTTTTTATATTTTGAGTGGAAAGTTTTAAAATTTTTAATTTTAAAATTGAACCTTATGTTAAAAAGTTTAGTTAAACATTGTAACCAATTATGATAAAAAAATTCACGGTATGTACATGGGTTATCAAATTGCAATTAAAAAGTACTAATTGAGTGTGTTGCTCTACCTGCATGTATGTATATAGTTGAGTCCTCCTTGAAAGGTCAGGAAGCCCAAAAACACGCGTCACACTCAAACGTGAAACGGAGGCGCTGCCAAACGAAACGGTCGTGATTTGCTAATTTCACGCGTCTCGGCGAATTAGCGATCTCGCTGCTGAGCATGAGGTTTCGCTGCCGTCGACTTTTCTCGATCTCTCGAGAGTTCAGTTTTGTAGCAATAGTTTATCTTTTCGGCGTTTCGGCGTTTGACGGAACAGCAAAAAAAAAAAGTCTCGGCAACACCTTTTTTTTCTTCGGTCCAACTGTTGCAAGGGCCTGTTCTTTTTTTTCTTCTTATATACATACGATTATACCTGAAATGAATCGTCTATTATACAGTTAATACTGCACAGGTAACAAAATAAACCATTCGATTATATTGGATGACTTTGATTCCGCTCAATCTGCCCGCCACGTTACTTGACGGTTACATGGCTAAGGCCATGAAAGCTTCAAACTCTGTTTATATATATATATATATATATATATATATATATATATATATATATATATATATATATATATATATAAAGTTACATCGTTCATTTACATCCTCTACAAAATAGTGTTCTGATGAAAAAGTTTCAGCAAGATTAAACCCAAAAAGATGAACCTGTATTATTTTGGCGCCAACTACTCGGGAGGATACGTGATTTTCCCTTCATCAAGGTGATCTTGACTTTTCCTCCTTAAAATCAGTTTGTTAGTTTTCAAATTATCAAAAATATTTTTGGTGTTTAAGGACGGAATCAGAGCCGCTTAATCTAATCGAATGGCTCGATTTGATCTCTACAGCAGCTATACACAACTATACAGTATTAGCTTTACAATACAGGATCCTTTTTCGATTATACCGTATAGTTTAGATAATTTATTCTAAGCTATTTGTCCTAAGTAAATAATTTGTATGAATATTCTATGAAAAAATGTAGTTGGCCCAGTCTTTCGGATGTGATGAGAGATGGGGTATGCGTATATGTATTTATAAGGATGAGTGTGCGTGTGTTATGTATTTATACCTTGTTTCTAAAAAAAACCGTATATATTGTAGGCAAGCTATTTGTTCTAAACTATTTATGTTAAGCTGCTTGCTCTAAGTTATTATTATTATATATATATATAATATATATATATATATATATATATATATGTATATATATATGTATGTATATGTATGTATGTATGTATGTATGTATGTATGTATGTATGTATGTATGTAACGAAAAATGAAGGATCTCGTCAAATCTGGAGGCTTGTTCGCTGAAGGGTTGTTAGTACAGCGCTACCGATGCCAGGACATGAACTGGAACTTTGTTCATCATGGCGTGAGGTCGATGTCATGAGTCATGACGCATATCATCAACGTGCACCGTTCAACTCTCGGATCATTTTGGTCTTCTGGCTTATTTGGAAACAATGTTAATGCAAAAATCTTCCAATCTGAATCGGAGTCTGGAGGTTAGAAGATCTAGAAGGAATTTTGGGTCTTGCCTGACTGCTGGTTTCTTTGTTTCATAGTAAACTTCAGAAATTAGCTAGAGATTTCTCCTTTTGCTGTAACCGTTTTTAACAGGAGCTATTGTACTTGTTGGCAGCTTACTTCCAAGCCTTTTTATTTGTACTGTTCTGGCCAGGTTCTTTTGCCGTCCCGGGAAAGGTAAAAAGGAAACAGAAAAAAAAACAGTATAACGGTTTCGGTCTCTTTGATTTTCTCGTCGTATCCGAACTTCGTTTTCGCTTTGAGGCGTGCATCACTGCATCCTGATCTGGAAGGACAGAAATGTCTTGGCCGTACGTCGCTTTCTTCGGTCCAACCATGCTCTAAGACTATGGGAAATCATGTATGCATCAGATAATTGGATACCTATGCTCTATTTCTTCACATTTACATTTTTTTTTTGGATATGAGGCAATTTTACTCACCCAGCCTGAGAAACAGGCCGAAACAGACAGGGCTACAAAAGAGCTAAAAACAAACGACATATTACACCAATCGATCCAAAAGGCTAGGGATGCTAGCTTGCACTGTAGTTCAACAGACCACAAAAATCACCACCAAACCACTCCCAAGAACGACTAAAGCAGCATCTTCAGATGTCGTCCGGCAGTACATTTAGAAGGAAACTAGGAAACCGAAGAACAAGGCCTAATGAGATTGAGAGCCTTTCATTGCTCCAAGCCAAAGTATGAAAGGAAAAGGAAGATGAATGCAAAGAACCTTGGTGGTTGGTGTGGCAGGAACGGAACAGAAGAATTTCCAACACCAAAGCCAGAGGGAGAAGCAAGTAGCTGCCCAATTGTGCAGGAGTTAAATCAGACAGAGCTTAGCCTGGTAATTTCAAGAGCTACGAGAGCACTTTTCCTTTTTATCAGATGTACAAACTCTGTGCATCTTCTCTTCCAGTTGCCTCGCCTCTCCTCGGGCTCTTCTTTTGAGTGTTTTTTTTATCGCATATTCTAATTTTCATTTTGCAGAGCTCATGCCTTGCTCGTCCAAAAAAGAAGAACAAGGGCCAGATGAATATGGCCTACCTCCCAGTTTTCATCTACTTGCTGCTCATCTCTTTCTGCAAATGCGATGACCAGCTGACACAGGCAAATCGATTGATCTCCCCCGGCGGCATCCTCGTCTCCAAGAGCGGCGTCTTTGCACTCGGTTTTTTCTCCCCAGCCACTTCCAACCAGAGCTTATTCCTTGGCATATGGTACAACAACATCCCAGAGCGAAC
The DNA here is from genome assembly GCA_008326285.1 of Oryza officinalis. Classification (NCBI taxonomy): domain Eukaryota; kingdom Viridiplantae; phylum Streptophyta; class Magnoliopsida; order Poales; family Poaceae; genus Oryza; species Oryza officinalis. Next base: position 38,197,061 of record BDMV01000004.1, read on the forward strand.
ATACGTTTGGGTTGCTAACCGTGATACCCCAATTACCACACCTTCATCAGCGATGCTCGCCATCAACAATAGTTCTGACCTTGTATTGTCAGATTCCAAAGGTCGCACACTCTGGACGACAATGACGAACGTCACCAGAGGTGACAGAGCTTATGCAGTGCTGCTCGACTCAGGAAACTTGGTTCTCCGGCTGTCAAACAATGCAACCATCTGGCAAAGTTTCGATCACCCAACTGACACCATTCTGTCGAACATGAAGATTCTGCTGAGGTACAAGGAGCAAGTTGGCATGCGGCTTATCGCTTGGAAGGGCCCTGATGACCCATCACCTGGAGACTTCTCCTGCAGCGGCGACCCTAGCTCAGACCTTCAGGTCTTCGTCTGGCGCGGGACCAAGCCATATTACCGCTCCATTGTGCTTGACAGTGTGTGGGTGTCCGGCAAAGCATATGGCAGCAACACCTCTTTCATGTACCAAACATATGTAAATACACAGGATGAGTTCTATGTTATCTACGCCACCTCTGATGGCTCACCATACATGCGCATCACACTTGACTACACGGGCACCTTCAGGCTCCTGAGTTGGAACTTCAACTCGTCATCATGGGCACTCTATTCTCAACGCCCAGCGGCCATCAGCGATTGTGATCCTTACGGCTCGTGTGGCCCATTCGGCTACTGTGACTTCACTTCAGGCATCCCGAGATGCCAGTGCCCGGATGGATTTGAGCCTAACGGCTCCAACTCTTCAAGCGGATGCCAGAGAAAGCAACAATTAAGATGTGGAGAAGGGAACCATTTCATGACCATGCCAGGAATGAAGCTCCCTGACAAGTTCTTGCATGTCCGGGACAGAAGCTTTGAGGAGTGCGAGGTTGAGTGCAGCCGCAACTGCTCATGCACGGCCTATGCTTACACCAACTTGACCATAGCCGGCGCTCCTGGTACCATAGCTGGCCAGTCAAGGTGCTTGCTTTGGGTTGGAGAGCTTGCTGACATGGCGAGGAACAATCTTGGTGACAACTTGTACCTCCGGTTGGCCAACTCTCCAGGTATGCCCACTCCCTATGGTGACAAATCACAATAGAGCTCTTAGATAGCCTGCAGATCCAATTAAAAGCAACATCCATGCATATACTTGCAATCTATGGTTAGAAATTCTGAAAGTTTGTTCATTTCTCTTAATAGGTCATAAAAAGAACAGATATGTAGTCAAGGTTGTTGTCCCCATTATAGCATGTGTGCTAATACTCACGTGCATATACCTTGTCTGGAAATGGCAATCAAAAGGTACAGCAGGAGTCAATACTCAACACCAACTCATATTATGTTTTGCTCCTGTAATTGTACTTACGATATTGATGTTCCTAATAGGTGAAAAGAGAAATAATGAAAATCAGAATAGAGCAATGCTAGGAAACTTTAGAGCTTCTCATGAAGTATATGAGCAAAATCAAGAATTCCCATGTATTAATTTTAAAGATGTTGCCACTGCAACAAACAATTTTAGTGATTCAAATATGCTTGGAGAAGGAGGTTTTGGCAAGGTTTATAAGGTAACAATTTACACAGACAAACGAAACAGTGGAGAAACCTACAACATTTTATCATGCTAAAATGATGTTATTATACAGGGTAAGTTGGAAGGTGGCAAAGAAGTTGCGGTTAAAAGACTCAGTACAGGTTCAACACAGGGAGTAGAGCATTTTACAAATGAAGTGGTCCTTATCGCCAAATTGCAGCACAAAAATCTTGTTAGGCTTCTTGGTTGCTGCATTCATGGAGATGAAAAGCTTCTTATTTATGAATACTTACCCAACAAAAGCTTGGATCACTTCCTTTTTGGTACTGTTCAGAAACTTACCATATGATCCAGATATAATTGGCTGCATGCTTACTAATAACATTGTTCAACATTGTTGATAGATCCACGAAGTAAATTTATTCTTGATTGGCCAACAAGGTTCAAGATAATCAAAGGAGTAGCTAGAGGACTTCTTTATCTCCACCAAGATTCAAGGTTAACTATAATTCATAGAGATCTCAAAACAAGCAACATCTTGTTGGATGCGGATATGAGTCCTAAGATATCGGATTTTGGTATGGCAAGAATCTTTGGCGGAAACCAGCAAGAAGCAAATACTAACCGAGTTGTTGGAACATAGTGAGTGATTTATGTATCAGTGTTTAGAATGATATTTATTTCCCTTTCCTCAAACAATATTTGTTACTTATTGGTAAAATTGTTAAGCAGCGGTTACATGTCTCCTGAATATGCAATGAATGGGATCTTTTCAGTCAAGTCCGACATATATAGCTTTGGTGTTATACTCTTGGAGATTGTAAGCGGTTTGAAGATAAGCTTATCTCAGCTGACGGATTTTCCCAACTTGTTGGCTTATGTAAGTACGGTGAAATGATCTATCTTCATAGAATGCAAACTAACTGTACTGATTTTATATGGACACTATTGTATTGGTTCAGGCATGGAGATTATGGAAGGATGACAAGACCATGGATTTGGTGGACTCATCCATTGATGACAGTTGCTCAAAAAACGAGGTTTTACTATGTATCCACATAGGCCTGTTGTGCGTGCAAGATAATCCAAATAATAGGCCACTCATGTCTTCTGTTGTTTTCATGTTGGAGAACGAACCTGCAGCGCTTCCCGCTCCAATACAACCTGTGTATTTTGCACGTAGGACCTCTGAAACCAAACAAACAGGAGAAAATATCGGCAGTTCTAATAATAACATGAGTCTCACGGTATTAGAGGGACGGTAGATGTTTATGTTACCTATTTTCTGCATAGAAAGCATTTCGATTTTACCAGTTCTGTAATTAGTTTGTTGTTTCTATAAATTATTAGAAACAAGGGGCAGATGTTACATTTTTTTGGATGAGTTTTTTTTAAAAAAAAATCATGGTCCTTGAGATGGTACTTTAATGTGCAGGTATTACAAAATAACTAGAGAATGTGGTTCTCGATAGACTGTCCTGCAAAAGAATTGCAACATATTTTCATCATCGATTTGTTACATTATTCTAAGATGGATTTATACTGTTCAAATAAGTTGGGAAGTTGTGTAGGCTATATCAGAAAAATGTGGAATACATGGTGAATCATGTAAAACTGACGTTAAGGAGAGTAGGATAATAACATGCCTGAGATATAATTTGGCATTCTTTGATGACATTTTTCTATTTTTTGGAAATGTAAGAATAATACCATTGATGACAAAATTGATTATTTACTACAGTATCATTTTTTACCCACTTTCAATCATTTTCTTCAGGTTCACTCAATACCACCAACTCAATTTTGTCAAATCTCCTGATATATGACCCATAGCACAGGAAACGAGTCAAAAGACAATCCTAAGTAGTTGATCTAGGAATAGAAATCCAAATCGGAACTTCAGAAGTACCTGGCTTCAAGTGTCTCGCGTCGAGGTTGCACCGTGAGCTTGGCGCCATGGGCTTGTAACGCCGGGAACATTTGCAGTAGCAGCCGCGAGCGATTCCTCTCCTCCTAGGCTGCAAAACCTACAACGCGTCCGCTACCCCTCGCCGCGCGGCATGGCGGACCACGGGCGCTGGACGCTCTCGACGCGCCGAGCTCCCCCTACTGGCGGATAGAGGGAGGGGGTGTGGCTCCGCGGCGGAGTAACCGAAGCGAGTTCGGCCTTGGATGGGGTTAAACCATGCCTGCCATGCACGGGCTCGCCGGAGAGGCCGGAGAGCGGGCGACGGGGGCGCGTCCAGGGCGCAGGCCGCGCACGGAGTTGGATCAAGCCAAGCCGCATTGGAAAGTAAGAGATTTGGGGGGTGGGTGATGCCGTCTGCTCCCTGAGCTCGCGGAACCGCCACCGCCTGCTACCTAGCCTGGCAGTGGCAGCACCCGCCGCCGCGTTGACGCCACCAGACGCGGGCTCGCCGTGATGGCCGCAGCCGCTCGCTCTCCCGCCTCGCCGCGCCCGTTGCCGCCGGTCCGGTGAGAGTGGAGAGCGGCCGCGCCGCACGGGATTGGGTCAAATCAGGCCACATATACGCGAGACTCCTGATCCAATGGGCTAGTGGGCTGTACTGAGATAACGAGGCCCATAAAGAGAATTTTTAGCATTTTTAATTTTATTTATTTAAAGATTTGCAAAAATAATTTTATGTTTGAAAATATTGCAAAACTAATCTCCAATCGCTCCCTGGGAGGGCGAGATTTAAAAATCGCCCTCCCAAAGGGTGATTTTGCTGACGTGGCGGACGGCCGTTGGACGCCGACTGCCGCGTCGAGGTATTTTTGCGAAAAAGTCTCTTGCCGCTCTCGGTAAGGGCGATTTTTGCCTCGGGACAATTTTGCAGGCGGCCCCCTTGCCGCCCTCGGCAAGGGCGATTTTTTCCTGTAGTGGGCCGCCTGCCAAAGGGGGGCCGCCTTGGCAATTTTGCAGGCGGGCCCCTTGTCGCCCTTGCAGAGGACGATTTTTTCTTCTGCTGGGCCCACATTAAACCCTAAACCACCCATTTTTTCAATAAAGGTGGCATATACGGATCGCTTTTTTTCAATAATTCCTCCATAATATGTATTGTTCTCAATGTAAATGAAGTTTGGCCATGTCATTTATAAATAAAGTAGAGGATAACATGTACAATATTTAACATGTTTTGTTTGAGTTAAGTATTATTCTAATTTGGGCAACAATAGCTTTATCACTTAGAGTTAAGTATTATTCTAATGGTTCAGCAGCTGTGTGCCACATTGTTGCATAAGTAAGCATATATGAACGATACAATACATGACATATGTTTCGTAAGAATTATTGCACGTAATTAAACCGCGAAACCTATCCCATGCATACATGATACAAATAAATCGAACTTGACGAATCGATCGTCGACTTTCCTATGGAACCCTTCTACGACGTTAAGCGTGTCTTCCATTTTCCCTTTCTTTCTCGCCGTTGTACTCCGTTTGTGTTTCGCATTCAGTTACTTTGAAGCCGTTATATTGGGGAATAACATTGTCGATCCACATAGTGAATCCGCACCTCCTTTGAATGCTCTGGTAAAGAAATACATGTTGTCAGTTAGAGTGACAATACAATGAAGACGTTAACTGGATTGATAAAATGAAAGACGTACAACGAAGTCGTTGTCTAAGTTGGGGCAAATAAAATATCTCCTGCCATATGTTCATGGTTCAAAGGAGGTAGCCATCTTGCAACGATCCCTACAACCGCACCTGGGACGCTCCGACCATTTAGGGAAACCTAGTGGGTTGTTCCGCCAATCTAAGCTTGCGATTTTGGTCCGACGTTCGTACTCCATCCATGTCTGAATGAATTGTTCGGTCGACTCAGGTTGCGTTTCCGTCGGACCGACCGAAGCAGGTCTAACCGTATTGATCCACTCTTCGAATCGACACTGACGTACATCCTCCTGGTTGTACATTTATGACGTAAGGGGTTAGAAAAAAACAAGTGATTAGCTTGACTAGGAAAAAATGATACTCACGACAAAATCCTCATCCACAATCTATGGACACACGAAGCATCTTTATCCTCGAGTTGTATCTCTAATGGACCTTACCACCTGGCAACGAAGACCACAATGGCATTCTGGACGTTCCGGCCATGTGGGTAGTGCGAGCTGATCCAGAGACCAATCCAAAGCTTCCGCAGCAACTCGACGTTGGTACTCAGCCTTCCGCCGAAGGTAGGCCAGCCTTGTTTCGCTAAGTGGGTAGGGACGTGTTCCATCGGTTCGTGGGATCTCCGTATCTATCCACTCAACGAAGTTGCACACCCAACGATATGCCTACGTAACATGTTACCATGATGTACGATCAAGTTAGCGTACTGCGTATTCAGAATTGGTACTAGAAATTGGAGCAAATAAGTCATACCCGGTCCATGTTGGCACATTGGAAGAATCGCCTCCCCCGAGTTTCTGAGTTGAGAGACAACTTAAGTATACAGGCATCACCGCAATGGCACAACGGACGGTCACACCATGGTGGAATGAAACCGCCCAAAGAATGGAGTCGCCAGTCAAGACGCTCAGCAAATGGATGATCCATTCTACGTAGAAGTGTAGGAAATAGAAGAAAGATATGAAGAGCGCGTATTCGGACCTATGTACTATATAGTGGAGGAAGCAGAGGCACATATCCATCTAAAGTGAGTTCAGCAGTAGCATGGATTTGACAACACGTTCACGCGGCAGCGCAAATTGAATGATTGTGTCGAATAAAGCATCGGCAAAAGCTGAGTCGGGACGCCTTCACGCGCCGAAAGATGATAGCGACGTATCGTAAACGTCTGTCACGGGCCAAAAACTGATAGCGACCAATCGTAGCCCTCTGTTACGCGCCGAAAGTTTTTCGTCGTTTCGTTGAGTAGATGTAGCGAATGACATGAAATGTTTTCGTGACATATGAGTGGGTTGACCGAATAGAGTTATATACAAAGAGGTAACACAAAGTTACTAACTGTAAATATTACAAACAGGTAGCACTCGTAGCCTACTGGCGAGTCCTCTTACCCCTACCCCTCCTAGCCTGCGCCCTAATGTGCCCCTGAGAGTACGTCAGCCTGTCAGCGGGCACGACACGACCAGCGCGGACACCTGGTGCGGGCATCTCCTGTGGCTGCTCCTGGCTCTGTGGTGGTGGTGCTCCACCAAGCTGAGAGGCGCCGAGAACGTCCTGCTCTGCGTCCTCCAGGTTGTCGAAGTTGTTGCCCGCACCAGACCCGCCCGCACTGGGCCCGCCCGCCTGTAACACCCTGGGGAAATTCCTAAATAAAAATACACCGATCAAAAATCATTTCTGTTTTATGTTTAAATTTTTGCATCATGCCGACAGTTTCTTTGTTTTATGCCAGTGCCAAACTTTTATTGAAATTTACCAATTTTTCTACTCCTCTGATCTTCTGGTTTGTGTCCCAAGATTTTCACTCTAACCAAAATTAGTTTTACTCCAAAAAGTCCGCGTAAGCTCCCTCTACTATGGCCTTCTTGTTGCTAGGCTTTTTCTGGAAAAAGTCCATGTTACCTCCCCAAGTCCTTTCATTCCTATTAGGCTTGAAAAGATAAAAGTCTAATTTTCCCCCATACTATTTTCGGCGACGACGTCGCCGCACGCCGCGTCGCTACGACGAGGCCGCTACGACATCACCGGCTGTCGCCTTCCGCTCCTGTCTCACCGGCGAGCTTGCCGTCCATTCCATACGCATCCTGCCCCACCTCGCACCGCCGCGAGCCATGCAGCAAGCCAGTTGTGCATGCGCATGCATGCAGGCAAGCCAGCCACGAGCAAGCACCATGCAACTAGCTAGCTATGCGTATGCCTGCATGCAAGCAGCTAGTTGAGCCCAAGCTAGCATGCATGCAACAGCCTATGCACGTACACCGGACGACGCACCTATCAAACGATGGTGGCCCCCGCCGTGTTACCGTCGCCGTCTTCCGTTTCGGTAGGTGGCGACGGCAGGCAGCACAGGAGCCAGCCCTTGTCTCCCGAACGGCGAAAGTCGATGCAGCATACGCGCCAACCCGCGCGGCCGCTGCAACTACCCCGTCCCTGTCTTCATGGCCATTCAAGACGAGCTCGTGCGGTGAAGCCTATATAAGGGCAACCATAGCCAATACGCAACCCGTCCCTTTCCATCCTCTCTTCTCCTCCTCCTGGCTTTGTTTCTCTTCAGTCACACCCTTCCGCGCACACGCCGCCATCTCTCCGCTTGCTCCGCCGCGGCCGGCTTCGGCTGGGCCTCAGTTGAGCAAGAGGACGGATAGGCCGCCGCGCCGTCATTGAACCCGAGAACGACTGACTTATCGAACGGCTAATCCCTAACATCTAACCCGCTGACTTCTAACTCACTAACCCGCTGACTTCTAACTCACTAACCGCTAACTTCTAACTCGCTGACCCCTGACACCTAACTTGCACTAATCCGCTAACATTTATTCCTTAACGCTGTGTGTTCGTTTGTTGCCGAGTGAACACGTGGTGGGCGAGGACGATCCGCGGGTCGACCGGCCCCAGGCAGTACCTCGACGATCGTAGTTCGTGCGAGGACCGTCGGCCGGTACGCCGCTACCCGGCTGCCGCAAGGTGAGCTCCCCTCCTGCTCTTCCTCTTGCTTTCGTTTCCTTACCGCATTTCTCGTCTACCGTCGTTACCGCGGCACGGTAGCGTCGTGAGACGTAACACCGTAACCATTCCTTGCGCGGCCGCCCTTCGCAGCGATCGCCGCATCACAGCCGGCCGTGCATGCGCCATATAGCTAGCAGGCCGAACGTGTGCATGCATGCATGCAAGCAGCTAGCTAACTGCAGGTATGCGCATGCATGTATGCATGCAGCCACCCGAGCCGTCCTTGTCGCCGTGCGCCGACCGCGACGGCTATAAAAGCCACTGCCCCTTCTTCGTCCTCCTCAGCCTCCAAGCCAAATGCCGACACCCGCAAACCGTCCCAGCCTCCACTCGGCCGACGCCGCCGTACCGCTTGCAACCGCTCCTGCCGACCGAGCCTCGGCCGAGCCGCGTCTGTGCCGCCTCGAGCCGTTCGGCCATCGTTCGGCCAAGCCGCCCGGGACGCCTCCCCGGCCGTCGTCCGGCCGAGCCGTAAGCCGTTTCGGCCTCCGCTCGGCCGTGCCACCTCTGCCGAGCAACCGGCTGCTCCAACCGGCAGGACGCCGCTCGGGCCAACGCACTGCGACCTCCGGGCCGTGCCGCGCAAGCTGAGCCGGCGCCAACCCGCCTCCCGCCGCGTGCTGCGCCACCACAGACGCCGCGCCGCCCAGCCGCCACCCGGCCGGCACCCACCCCGGCCATGCTGCCGCACGCCGCCCGGCCTCACCCGCCAGAGCCATGCCGGCCGACGCCAAGGCACCGTTGCCCAGCCGCCTGCCGGCCTCCCGGCCATGCCAAGGCCAGGACCCCGAGCCTGCAACGCGACCCCGCCACGCTGCTGAGCCGACGCCGCCGCTCCCAGCCGCGCCGCGCGCCCGCTCGGCCGCAACCGAGCCGCC
>BDMV01000004.1:38233068-38244698 GCA_008326285.1 Oryza officinalis
GGGAGCGGTGCCTGGGGCAAGCTCTATGGAGAACTCAATTTCTTGATCCGGTGGCATCCCAGGTAGTTCTTCTGGGAACACATCGGGGTACTCGTTGACTATAGGTACCATTTCCAAGTGAGTGGCTTGCAAACTGTTCAGGGTTGACCGATTTTCGGGAAGGAGGGGAGTGAAACGCACTTGTTTTCCTCCGGGTCCTTGCAGAGTGATGGTCCTCTCAGCACAATCAATTTGTCCTTTGTGCTTAGCCAACCAATCCATCCCTAGGATGACATCCAGGCCTTGGGAGTCTAGGACTATGGGTTTGGCTGCGAAGCTAACCCCTTCTATTACTAGATCAACCTTGGGGCATAATTTATCTGCCCTTATATCCCTTCCAGGGGAATGTATTACCATAGGTACTTGTAAATTTTGGGTTTTCCAACCATTTCTTTTCACAAAAGCTTGCGATATGAACGAATGAGAAGCTCCTGAATCAAATAGAACGAGTGCGGGTATGGAGTTGACAGAGAACATACCCATCACCACGTCGGGGGCCTCTTGGGCGGTTTCAGCTTGAATGTGGTTCACTCGACCTCGTCCAAAGTTGTTGGAGGCACGAGAACCTTGTCCACTTGTCTGAGTGACTGGGCGGGACTGTGCAGGTGCGGGAGTCCTGGGGAAACTAGCATCAGAGCGTCCGGGTTTAGAGTTTCCCTGATTCCGAGGGCACTGCCTAGCGTAATGTCCCATCTGTTTGCACGTGAAGCACTGCACATTTGCCATTCCTGTGGGTGAATTGAAGGAGGAGACACTGTTCCTTGCGGAGTTGCCACTAGGGGCATGCTGCTGGGGCGACGGAGTAGGACGAGGCATCGGCGGACGGGGAGTAAAACCAGGTTGGCGACTGACTTGATGGGCAGGTTGGTGGTACTGCATGGGATGTCCAACTCGAGGGCGTGGCGCACCTCGGAATGGGGGCGCTTGGTGGGTAGACTTGCGCTTCTTATATTCCTCAGTTGCCTCTTTTCTGGCATCCTCCAGTAATAAGGCCTTATTGACCATGTGCTGGAAGGTGGGGAAGTCATGGGCAAGCAACTGGATTCTCAACCCTACTGCGATTCCCTTCAGGAACTTCCTGATCTTTTTCTTGTCGGAGTCCACTTCTTCGGGAGCATACCAAGCCAATTTGTTGAAGCGACTCAGGTACTCATTGACGCTTCCTGTACCTTGTTTCAGACGATTGAACTCTTCTTTCTTCATGTCGATGGTACTTTCGGGCACATGAGCTGCACGGAAGGCATCGGCGAACTCTGCCCACTCAATGTTGACAGCGTCCGGATGGGCATTACAGTAATTCTCCCACCAGTCGGCTGCAGGACCTCTTAACTGATGTGCAGCAAAAAGGGTCTTCTCCACTGGGGTGCACTGCACAAGGTTGAGCTTTCTCTCAACATCCTTTAGCCAATCGTCGGCCTCAACGGGCTCGACGGTGTGAGAGAATTCCGGTGGATGGGATCTTAGAAAGTCCGTTAGCTTGGATCTAGATTGTTATTATGAAAGGGCACTGGGTGCGGAGCCTGCGACTGCAAATTCTGCTGGATACCTACAATGGCTTGGGCTAAGCCCTGCAAGATCTGAGTCTGAACTGCCATCATGTGCTGGTAATCCGCTTGAAGCTGGGGAGGCGGGGGTAAGTCCTGTGCACGGTTTGTTGCAGGGTCTGCCTGAGCTGGAGCATTAACCGGTTCATTCCCTGACTCATTTTCCGATTCTGGTTCTTCCCTGCGGGTTTCGTAACCCAAACGAGCTGGAGCACGAGCCACACGACGGGGACGGGCAGCCATCTAATCTCCCAGAAAAGGGCGGGGTAAGAGAACAGAACAGCACTTAAAAGGGAAGAAGTAAAGTAAACGAGCTCAGAAAGCACACACTAGTCATAAAGCTTTTCTCAACTCGGAAAGCACCTAAAACAACGGGTGTGGACAAGTCACAGAGCTGCGCCGAGCTTGACTGTACGCACACCACCTCAGAGATCCAGACTACCAGACAACACCCACAACAACACACTCACACACTACCTCGCCACGACTCCAAAAGAGTTGGCGGCGGTACAAAAGGTCTAGCACACGAACTCCACCTGCAGCAGACGAACTCTACTGCTCTCCTGCCTGGCTGGCTCCGGTGGTCGGCTCGTCTGAAGAGGACACGTCGATCGGCGCACGCGAAGGGACCGGCGGAACCTGTCGAGGGCCGGCAGCAGGGCGGCCTGCTGGCGGGGTAGGAGCTGGGTGGTCGAAACGGAACACGGTGGAGGAGCCCACAACGCGCTTCCGCGCGGTGCGGATCAGTCGGAGCCCACGGCGGCTGACGACTGGGGTGTGACCTGGGGTGTAGGAGGGGCTGGCACGGTGGGGGTAGGGAGAGTAAACTGGCGAGTACGGCACACGCGGGCTGGGGGAGCGTGGGCCGCTGGGAGTGCGAGCAGAGCCACGTGAACTGTAGAAGGACAGGTGGCTGGAGTGGCAAAGGCGGCCAGAGTCCCAGGAGGTAGTGTCCACGGAGGTGACACCCTCCTCAGCAAGGCGGGCCTCCAGTGCGGCGTAGCGGCGAGCCAAGGAGCGGTAAGCCTCAAGGAGAAGGTCGTGCTGAGTGGCCTGAGCGCCAGAAAGCTCCACCATGCGCGTCAGCGCAGGGTGCGACTCACGGTAAGGGCAAGGGTAGCGGCTGTCTGCACGGCCAGGAGGGAGCTGCGGGATCAGCCGGAAGGCCGAACCTGCAAGGCGACAACGGTAGTCGTAGGCCAAGCGACGCAGAGCGGTCCAGGAGAGGTCCTGGTATGCGAGCTGGAGCGTGGGGCGAGCCAAGTTGAAGTGGTGAGGGCGAAGGCCAGCGCTGTGAGTACCTCCGCGGGGGTAAAGGTACACGGACAGCTCACAGCGGGGAGGGAAGCGGTCCACGGAGTACCCAGCGTACTCGGGACAAGAGAAGCCAAGGAAGCCAGCGAGGTCTCTCAGCTGGTCGACGTGGTGACCCTCACCAACGCCGTGGGAACTGTGGGTGGCGTTGACTGCCATCTACAATTTTGAAAAGAAAGAGAAGTCAGTAACCAGTTTTGTAAACAGAGTAAGAGAAGAAGAAAAGAACCGAACTTTTCGCAAGTAGCTTTTTCAGAACTTAGCATCCTTACGGTCATCTAACGTCGGGTTTCGTCCTAGGCCAAAGCTGCGCTCTGATACCATCTTCTGTCACGCCCCAAACTAGCCTCGAACGAAGGCCAGTATAAGGCGATCCAAATTAACCTGTATGCCTGTACCAGTCCCAGGAAATAGCACTGGTACAACAGGAAGACAGAATATCACAACGACAGCGGTCTCTTTATTAAGAGTAGGATTACAACCAAGGTTGGAACTGCGGACAGAACCCGAGTTCACAACAGCATTACAAAAAGGCGGAAGCGGAAAGCGGAGACTAGCCCTAAGCCACAAGCAAAGCCTTGGGGAAGGCCGAAACCCTACTACTGCTCGAAGTCTGCTTGCTCCTGGAAGAACTCTTCATCAGCAGGGTCCACCTCTTCATCTTCGAGAACTGGGGGGTTTAATTATATAGAGCAAGGGTGAGTACGGGAGTACTCAGCAAGTCAGGGGAATTAACTGTTTAATGCAAGCTTCAAGGGAAAGCCAGTTATTTTTCACAATAGGTTTTATTTTAAGACTTTAGAAACATCTAAGTAAGTGCTTCTCAACGACACGGATGAGAAAGTGCGTCTCATCCGGCCGGAGCAGTGAAAATGTATCGTTTGATTCATGTCGGCACGAGAGGCTCCCTGCCAATCGTTTACCGACCCGGCTGCACCAACAGCCACAACTCACACGCCGGTACGAGAGGCTCCCTGCCAATCGTCACCGACTCCGGCTGCTTCAACAGCCACAAGCCAACACATCGGTACGAGAGGATCCCTGCCAATCGTCACCGACTCCGGCTGCTTCAACAGCCTTAAACCAAGCACAGAACGGAAAACCTCACACCAACAGCAGTTCACAAGGTGTTCAAACAAAACTACGCTAAGGAATCACCTCACATCCGCCCATGACCGTGGGCACGGCTGCAGAGGGGGTACACTTTACCCACACGACGTTACTAACCCCGAATCACCCAGCCCGCGACTCTCGGTCACGTCTGGCGACCTTGAGGCTTTCACGACAAGGCATTTCGAAAGCCGACTCAGGGTTATCTTATGCCAACGGGAGGGGTCCCACGGACCAACACCAGGTTAGGTCCCAGACCATACTGTGCCAGGAAGCCCAGGGGTCCTCCCCGACACCACCCCGGCGAATCCACTTGTCCCTTGGCATCAAGACTTCCCTGGCCTAGCTAATTACTCAGCCAGGGGCGTCCCATATCACCCATGTGGTCGTACTTGACATATGCTTGGATGTAATTCCCAAGGAATCGGTCCTTAGAGCGAGAACGGGCAGACCGTACCTCCAGTACGTCTCCCGTACCGCGAGTTTTAGAAACTCACTTTAGTTTTCAAGACACCGACCCAAGTGTCGGGTTTTCCAAGCATTTTGTAAACTCAAGTTTTACCCAGGTGATCAATTTTAAAGTTTGAGGGGAGTCTCGATATTCGTACGCGAGGTACGGATACCGAGGCATCACCTGAGGGGTGACAAGGGTGTTAGGGTATTCAAATATCAAGGAAGGTGAATGCAGCAAATGGGTAGGGCCTGCCGGTTGTATTGCAAACCGAGGCCAAGTGCCAAGTGTAACCTAAGTAATGCATAGTTTGCGAAATTAAAATACTTAATTTAAATTATAGGTTCAATTGATCAAAGGTGACTTGCCTTGCTCGAGATCTTGAGCTTCTTCCTCGAAATCCGCGCACTGCGGGTCTTCGGGCTCCGAGACTACACGCGAAACGAGACGACTCAACAAAGCGATAAAAAGAAGCCCTATTAAAGACCACTAAGCGTGCCATTGGATAGATCTCGATTTTTGAGGAATTTTGGAAGTGGAACGGAGTTAATCGGACGAACGGTTGAAAAGATATGAATTTCCGAAGATTAAAGGATTTTCTGGAATAAAGAAAAGGAATTAATAATTAATTAATAATTCCCTGGAAAAGAAAAGAAGGAGGGACTGAAATTGGACTTTATTTTGGGCGGCTAAGGGCAGCCCAAAAGATTTGAATGGGCGCGGCCTAAATAATTGGGCCGGCGGCCCGAAGGGACTTGGCCCATGGCCGATCGGCGCGCGAGGGGAGGGAATGGCCGATGGGCCGAAGAGAAAGGAGAGGCCGATGGCCGACGGGCCTAGCGGCCGAGGCCGATGGCGGGAGCCGATGGGCCGACAAGGGAGGCCGGTGGCCGACGGGCCTAGCGGCCGAGGCCGATGGCGGGAGCCGATGGGCCGACAAGGGAGGCCGGTGGCCGACGGGCCTAGCGGCCGAGGCCGATGACGGGAGCCGATGGGCCGACAAGGGAGGCCGGTGGCCGATGGGCCTAGCGGCCGAGGCCGATGGCGGGAGCCGATGGGCCGACAAGGGAGGCTGATGGCCGACGGGCCTAGCGGCCGAGGCCGATGGCGGGAGCCGATGGGCCGACAAGGGAGGCCGATGGCCGACGGGCCGAGCGGCCAAGGCCGATGGCGGGAGCCGATGGGCCGACAAGGGAAGCCGATGGCCGACGGGCGTGGCGTCCACGTCGGCACGCATGGGGGAAAAAGGGGAGGGCGACGGCGGTCGACGACGCGGGACTCGGCCCGAGCGGCGGCGGCGGGCGAGGACGAGCGACGGCGGTACGGGGGTGGCGCCTAGGGTTCGAACGCGCGGCGGTGGTGCTATCTAGCGCCTAAAGAAGGGGAGGAAAAGAGGGAGACGGCGGAACGGGAGTTACCGCGAGAAGGTTTCGCCGGGGACGGGGGCGACGACGTGGGGCGGCGGTGAGACGCGGTCCCGAGCCGGGAAAGAAGAGGGCGCCGGGCTTCTCTTCTTGCGGCGACGGCAGCAAGAGGGCGGTGGCGCGACGGCGGGAAGGGGCGAGCTCGGGGAGGCGGCAATGGCGGCCGGGCGGAGGGGAAAGAAAAAAATCGGCCGATTGGCGGGGGTTTTGTAGNGGGGGGAGAAAGGCGGTGCGGCCGAGAGGCGGTGGAGCGCGGCGAGGGGACCGCGCTGGCGCTCCCCGCGCTAGTGGCCAAACGCGGCAGCGGTGACGCCGGCCGGTCGGGAAAAAGGGGAAGAGGGGAAAAAGGGGGCTTGCCTCCTAGCCGATTCGGGTAAGGGCGCGCGCGCGGGGAGAGGGAGAGAGGGGAGAGCGCGCGCGGCGCCTTGGCGGCAAGCGCGCGGGCGGCGGGGCCGAGGGGACCAGCGGCGCCGGCGACGGAACGGGAAGGGAGAGAGAGAGGGAGAACGGCGGGGGTGCGAGGAGAGAGAGAGCTGGCTCTCTCTCGGCTCGGCGCGTGCGGGGCACGTGCCTGGCGCGCGCGGGCCGAGCGGCCTGGCGCGGCCCAGCGGGGGGGGGGGGGCGAGGCCGAAGGGGCTGGGCCAGCGGCGGCCCGGGGGGGAAAGAGAGGGACAAAAGGCCGAAGGGGAAAATCGGCCCGGGTAAAAGGGAGGTAAACCAGACTTTTCCAGAGAAAAACAAAGGGGGAGTTTGAGGGCTCGGATTTGAAATCCGATTCTGCGGTTTTCTCCGGGATTGAACTGAGAGGGGAGACACGAGACCTTGGCACACAACAAGACTCGACCGAAGAGCAAACTTTCGCAATTAGGGTTTTTAGCAGATTAGTTTTCCCGCTAACGCCGCGACAAAACGGGCGTTACAAACCAACCCCCCTAACAAGAATCTCGTCCCCGAGATTCAGCACCTAAGGGAGCAGCTCCGGGAACTGGGCACGGAGAAGATCTTCGCGTTCCCAAGTTGCTTCATCCTCTGAGTGGTTGCTCCACTGCACCTTGTAGAACTTAACGGTCTTTCTTCGAGTCTGACGTTCAGCCTCTTCAAGAACTCTGATTGGTCTCTCTTTATAGGTTAGGTTCTTCTCCAGTTCTATACTTCCCAAGGGAACTTGTTCCTCTGGAACACGAAGACATTTCTTTAACTGGGACACATGGAACACATTGTGCACATCTGTCAGTCCTTCTGGTAGTTCGAGCTGGTAGGCAACTTCGCCGCGTCTGGCGGTGATGAGGTAGGGACCGATATAGCGAGGGGCTAACTTGCCGGACATTCCAAACCTCTTTAGACCACGGAGTGGAGACACTCGCAGGTACACGTGATCTCCCACTGCAAACTCGAGATCACGTCTCCGGTTATCTGCATAGCTTTTCTGACGGTTCTGAGCTGTCTTCAGGCGGTCTCGAATCAACTTGACTTGCTTTTCAGCTTCCTTTAGAACGTCAGGTCCAAACACTTGCGCTTCGCCTACCTCGTTCCAACACAACGGGGTGCGACACTTTCGTCCGAACAGGGCTTCATTTGGGGACATCTGGATACTGGATTGGTAACTGTTGTTGTAGGAGAACTCAGCGTAGGGGAGACAACGATCCCATGTGCCTTCGAAGTCCAGGGCACATGCCCGAAGCATGTCCTCCAGGATCTGGTTAACTCGCTCTGTCTGCCCATCTGTCTGCGGGTGATAGGCGGTACTGAAGTTTAAATTGGTACCCATTGCCTCGTGTAACTGTTGCCAGAATCTTGAGGTAAACTGAGTGCCTCGATCCGACACGATCTTCTTTGGGCAATCGTATCGGCAAACCACGTGGGTCATGTACAGGTCTGCCAGCTTCTTCCCATCGTAGGTGGTTTTCACTGGTACAAAATGAGCTGCTTTGGTTAGGCGGTCCACGATTACCCAGATGGAGTCATACCCATTAGGGGTCCTTGGTAAACCGGTAATGAAATCCATACCGATCTCTTCCCATTTCCACTCGGGAATTCGGAGGGGTTGTAACAAACCGGCTGGTTTCTGATGTTCGGCCTTTACTCTTTGGCAGATGTCACATAAGGCTACATACTCTGCAACATCTCGCTTCATTCCAGCCCACCAAAAGTATTCCTTGATGTCTTGGTACATCTTAGTACTCCCTGGATGGATGGAGTACGCTGACTCATGAGCTTCTCTCAGAATGAGGTCCTTTAATTCCTTTGTGGCTGGCACGCAGATGCGGGATCCGAACCAAACAGTATCCTGGTCGTCGATGGTGAAGCCTTTGAGTCTTTTCTTACGGATCTTATCCTTCATTTCTTTCATACCCTCGTCTTCTCGTTGCGCTTCTCGAATTTGAATTTCTAGGATAGGTTGCACTGTAAGACTGGCAAGGTTTCCGGTGGGAAGCATGGTCACTTTCAACTTCTCGATTTCTCGACACAGGTCATCCTGTGTTGGCCAAACTAGGGCGGTAGCATAGTAGGTCTTGCGACTTAGCGCGTCGGCGACCACATTTGCTTTGCCAGGGTGGTAGTGTATACCGAGATTATAATCCTTGATTAATTCCAACCATCTTCTCTGTCTCATGTTCAATTCACTCTGAGTAAAGATGTATTTGAGGCTCTTGTGATCGGTGTAAATCTCACATCTGTTTCCAATTAGGTAGTGACGCCAAATTTTCAGGGCATGAACCACAGCTGCTAATTCCAGGTCATGCGTAGGGTAGTTGACCTCATGGGGCCTGAGTTGTCTTGAAGGCCACCACCTTTCGGTCTTGCATTAAGACACATCCTAGACCTTGTCTCGAGGCATCACAGAAGATCTCGAAATCCTTTCGGATGTCAGGCAGGGTAAGGACGGGAGCAGTCGTCAATCTTTTCTTGAGTTCTTGAAAACTGCGTTCACATGCTTCCGACCATTCAAACTTCTTTTCCTTCTTTAGGAGTTCCGTCATTGGTCGGGCCAGTTTGGAAAATCCTTCGATGAACCTCCGGTAGTAACCTGCTAAACCGAGGAAACTACGGATCTCAGACACCGTCTTGGGTGCGTTCCAGGCGAGGACGGTCTCAACCTTACTGGGGTCTACTTCAACACCTTTGGTGGAAATGACATGGCCAAGGAAGGCTACTTTATCCAACCAGAACTCACACTTCGAGTACTTGGCGAAGAGCTGGTGTCCACGCAACCTTTCCATTACTTTCCGTAGATGATTTGCATGATCTCGTTCATTCCTGGAATAAATCAGAATGTCGTCGATGAAGACCACAACGAACTTATCCAAGTAGTCCATGAAAACTTTATTCATCAGGTTCATGAAGAATGCCGGAGCATTGGTGAGTCCGAAAGACATCACGGTGAACTCATACAAGCCATACCGCGTTGAGAAAGCGGTCTTGGGGATATCTTCTGATCTGATTTTGAGCTGGTGATACCCAGATCGTAGGTCGATCTTGGAGAATACTCTGGCTCCTTCCAATTGGTCGAACAAATCGTCAATCCGTGGTAGGGGATACTTATTCTTGATGGTTACTTCGTTCAAGGCTCTATAGTCTATCACCATTCTCTCAGAGCCATCTTTCTTCTTTACTAAGAGCACAGGGGCTCCCCAAGGGGACGAGCTGGGTCGCACGTAACCCTTGTTCTGAAGTTCTTCGATCTGTTTCTTAATTTCTGCCAGTTCGTTGGCTGCCATTCTGTAGGGTCTCTTGGCAATGGGAGCGGTGCCTGGGGCAAGCTCTATGGAGAACTCAATTTCTCGATCCGGTGGCATCCCGGGTAGTTCTTCTGGGAACACATCGGGGTACTCGTTGACTATAGGTACCATTTCCAAGGGAGTGGCTTGCAAACTGTTCAGGGTTGACCGATTTCCGGGAAGGAGGGGAGTGAAACGCACTTGTTTTCCTCCGGGTCCTTGCAGAGTGATGGTCCTATCGGCACAATCAATTTGTCCTTTGTGCTTAGCCAACCAATCCATCCCTAGGATGACATCCAGACCTTGGGAGTCTAGGACTATGGGTTTGGCTGCGAAGCTAACCCCTTCTATCACTAGATCAACCTTGGGGCATAGTTTATCTGCCCTTATATCCCTTCCAGGGGAATGTATTACCATAGGTACTTGTAAATTTTGGGTTTTCCAACCATTTCTTTTCACAAAAGCTTGCGATATGAACGAATGAGAAGCTCCTGAATCAAATAGAACGAGTGCGGGTATGGAGTTGACAGAGAACATACCCATCACCACGTCGGGGGCCTCTTGGGCGGTTTCAGCTTGAATGTGGTTCACTCGACCTCGTCCAAAGTTGTTGGAGGCGCGAGAACCTTGTCCACTTGTCTGAGTGACTGGACGGGACTGTGCAGGTGCTGGCGTCCTGGGGAAGCTAGCATCAGAGCGTCCGGGGTTAGAATTTCCCTGATTCCGAGGACACTGCCTGGCGTAATGTCCCATTTGTTTGCACGTGAAGCACTGCACATTTGCCATTCCTGTGGGCGAATTGAAGGAGGAGACACTGTTCCTTGCGGTGTTGCCACTAGGGGCATGCTGCTGGGGCGACGGAGTAAGGCGGGGCACCGGCGGACGGGGAGTAAAGCCAGGTTGGCGACTGACTTGATGGGCAGGTTGGTGGTACTGCATGGGATGTCCAACACGAGGGCGTGGCGCACCTCGGAATGGGGGCGCTTGGTGGGTAGACTTGCGCTTCTTATATTCCTCAGTTGCCTCTTTTCTGGCATCCTCCAGAAGCAAGGCCTTGTTGACCATGTGCTGGAAAGTGGGGAAGTCATGGGCAAGCAACTGGATTCTCAACCCTACTGCGATTCCCTTCAAGAACTTCCTGATCTTTTTCTTGTCGGAGTCCACTTCTTCGGGAGCATACCGAGCCAATTTGTTGAAGCGACTCAGGTACTCATTGACGCTTCCTGTACCTTGTTTCAGACGATTGAACTCTTCTTTCTTCATGTCGATGGTACTTTCGGGCACATGAGCTGCACGGAAGGCATCGGCGAACTCTGCCCACTCAATGTTGACAGCGTCCGGATGGGCATTACAGTAATTCTCCCACCAGTCGGCTGCAGGACCTCTTAACTGATGTGCAGCAAAAAGGGTCTTCTCCACTGGGGTGCACTGCACAAGGTTGAGCTTTCTCTCAACATCCTTTAGCCAATCGTCGGCCTCAACGGGCTCGACGGTGTGAGAGAATTCCGGTGGATGGGATCTTAGAAAGTCCGTCAGCTTGGATCTGTGATTGTTATTATGGAAAGGCACTGGGTACGGAGCCTGCGGCTGCAAATTCTGCTGGATGCCTGCAATGGCTTGGGCTAAGCCCTGCAAGATCTGAGTCTGAACTGCCATCATGTGCTGGTAATCTGCCTGAAGCTGGGGAGGCGGGGGTAAGTCCTGTGCACGGTTTGCTGCAGGATCTGCCTGGGCTGGAGCATTAACCGGTTCATTCCCTGACTCATTTTCCGATTCTGGTTCTTCCCTGCGGGTTTCGTAACCCAAACGAGTTGGAGCACGAGCCACACGACGGGGACGGGCAGCCATCTAATCTCCCAGAAAAGGACGGGGTAAGAGAACGGAACAGCACTTAAAAGGAAAGAAGTAAAGTAAACGAGCTCAGAAAGCACACACTAGTCATAAAGCTTTTCTCAACTCGGAAAGCACTTAAAACAACGGGTGTGGACAAGTCACAGAGCTGCGCTGAGCTTGACTGTACGCACACCAC
>BDMV01000004.1:38244798-38256791 GCA_008326285.1 Oryza officinalis
CCAGGGGGGAAAAGTGATAAGGAAACAGGCCGAGAAGGGAAGTCGACCCGAGACAAAGGGACGTAAAACAGACTTTTCCTGAGAGATTGAAAGAAGGAGTTTGAGGGCTCGGATTTGAAATCCGATTTCGCGGTTTTCTCCGGGATTGAACTAAGAGGGGAAACACGAGACCTTGGCACACAACAAGACTCAACCGAAGAGCAAACTTTCGCAAATAGGGTTTTTAGCAGATTAGTTTTCCCGCTAACGCCGCGACAAAACGGGCGTTACAAACCAACCCCCCTAACAAGAATCTCGTCCTTGAGATTCAGCACCTAAGGGAGCAGCTCCGGGAACTGGGCACGGAGAAGATCTTCGCGTTCCCAAGTTGCTTCATCCTCTGAGTGGTTGCTCCACTGCACCTTGTAGAACTTAACGGTCTTTCTTCGTGTCTGACGTTCAGCCTCTTCAAGAATTCTGATGGGTCTTTCTTTATAGGTTAGGTTCTTTTCCAGTTCTATGCTTCCCAAGGGGACTTGTTCCTCTGGAACACGGAGACATTTCTTTAGCTGGGACACGTGGAACACATTGTGCACATCTGTCAGTTCTTCTAGCAGTTCGAGCTGGTAGGCAACTTCGCCACGTCTGGCGGTGATGAGGTAAGGGCCGATATAGCGAGGAGCTAACTTGCCGGACATTCCAAACCTCTTTAGACCACGGAGTGGAGACACTCGTAGGTACACGTGATCTCCCACTGCAAACTCGAGATCATGTCTCCGACTATCTGCATAGCTTTTCTGTCGGTTCTGAGCTGTCTTCAGACGGTCTCGAATCAGCTTGACTTGCTGTTCAGCTTCCTTCAGCACGTCAGGTCCAAACACTTGCACTTCGCCTACCTCGTTCCAACACAATGGGGTGCGACACTTTCGTCCAAACAGGGCTTCATTAGGGGACATCCGGATACTGGATTGGTAACTGTTGTTGTACGAGAACTCGGCGTAAGGGAGACAGCGATCCCATGTGCCTTCAAAGTCCAAGGCACACGCTCGAAGCATGTCCTCCAGGATCTGGTTAACTCGTTCTGTCTGCCCATCTGTCTGCGGGTGATAGGCGGTACTGAAGTTTAAATTGGTACCCATTGCCTCGTGTAACTGTTGCCAGAATCTTGAGGTAAACTGAGTGCCTCAATCCGACACTATCTTCTTTGGGCAACCGTGTCGGCAAACCACATGGGTCATGTACAGGTCTGCCAGCTTTTTCCCATCGTAGGTGGTTTTCACTGGTACAAAGTGAGCTGCCTTGGTTAGGCGGTCCACGATTACCCAGATGGAGTCATACCCGCTAGGGGTCCTTGGTAAACCGGTAATGAAATCCATACCGATCTCTTCCCATTTCCACTCGGGAATTCGGAGGGGTTGTAACAAACCGGCGGGTTTCTGATGTTCGGCCTTTACTCTTTGGCAGATGTCACATAAGGCTACATACTCTGCAACATCTCGCTTCATTCCAGCCCACCAAAAGTATTCCTTGATGTCTTGGTACATTTTGGTACTCCTAGGATGGATGGAGTAGGCAGACTCATGAGCTTCTCTCAGAATGAGGTCCTTTAATTCCTTTCTAGCTGGTACGCAGATGCGGGATCCGAACCAAACCGTATCCTGGTCATCGATGGTGAAACCTTTGAGTCTTTTCTTACGGATCTTATCCTTTATTTCTTTCATACCCTTGTCTTCTCGTTGCGCTTCTCAAATTTGAGTTTCTAGGGTAGGTTGCACTGTAAGACTGGCAAGGTTTCCGGTGGGGACCATGGTCAATTTCAACTTCTCGATTTCTCGACACAGGTCATCCTGGGTCGGCCAAACTAGGGCGGTAGCACAGTAGGTCTTGCGACTTAACGCGTCGGCGACCACATTTGCTTTTCCAGGGTGGTAGTGTATACCGAGGTTATAATCCTTGATTAATTCCAACCATCTTCTCTGTCTCATGTTCAATTCGCTCTGGGTAAAGATGTACTTGAGGCTCTTGTGATCGGTGTAAATCTCACATCTGTTTCCAATCAGGTAGTGACGCCAAAATTTCAGGGCATGAACCACAGCTGCCAATTCCAGGTCATGCGTAGGGTAGTTGACCTCATAGGGCCTGAGTTGTCTGGAAGCGTAGGCCACCACCTTTCGGTCTTGCATTAAGACACATCCCAGACCTTGTCTCGATGCATCACAGAAGATCTCGAAATCCTTTCGGATGTCAGGCAGGGTGAGGACGGGAGCAGTCGTCAATCTTTTCTTGAGTTCTTGAAAACTGCGTTCACATGCTTCCGACCATTCAAACTTCTTTTCCTTCTTTAGCAGTTCCGTCATTGGTCGGGCCAGTTTGAAAAATCCTTCGATGAACCTCCGGTAGTAACCCGCTAAACCGAGGAAACTACGGATCTCAGACACCGTCTTGGGTGCGTTCCAGGCGAGGACGGTCTCAACCTTACTAGGGTCTACTTCCACACCTTTGGTGGAAATGACATGGCCAAGGAAGGCTACTTTATCCAACCAGAACTCATACTTCGAGTACTTGGCGAAGAGCTGGTGTTCTCGCAACCTTTCCATTACTTTCCGTAGATGATTTGCATGATCTTGTTCATCCCTTGAGTAAATCAGAATGTCGTCGATGAAGACCACAACAAACTTATCCAAGTAGTCCATGAAAACTTTATTCATCAGATTCATGAAGAAAGCCGGAGCGTTGGTGAGTCCGAAGGACATCACGGTGAACTCATACAGGCCATACCGCGTTGAGAAGGCGGTCTTGGGGATATCCTCTGATCTGATTTTTAGCTGGTGGTACCCAGATCGTAGGTCGATCTTGGAGAATACTCTGGCTCCTTCCAATTGGTCGAACAAATCGTCAATCCATGGTAGGGGATACTTATTCTTTATGGTTACTTCATTCAAGGCTTTATAGTCTATCACCATTCTCTTAGAGCCATCTTTCTTCTTTACTAAGAGCACAGGGGCTCCCCAAGGGGACGAGCTGGGTCGCACGTAACCCTTGTTCTGAAGTTCTTCGATCTGTTTCTTAATTTCTGCCAGTTCGTTGGCTGCCATTCTGTAGGGTCTCTTGGCAATGGGAGCGGTGCCTGGGGCAAGCTCTATGGATAACTCAATTTCTCGATCCGGTGGCATTCCGGGTAGTTCTTCTGGGAACACATCGTGGGGCAAGCTCTATGGATAACTCAATTTCTCGATCCGGTGGCATTCCGGGTAGTTCTTCTGGGAACACATCGGGATACTCGTTGACTATAGGTACTATTTCTAAAGGAGTGGCTTGCAAACTGTTCAGGGTTGACCGGTTTCCGGGAAGGAGAGGAGTGAAACGCACTTGTTTTCCTCCGGGTCCTTGTAGAGTGATGGTCCTCTCAGCACAGTCAATTTGTCCCTTGTGCTTAACCAACCAATCCATCCCTAGGATGACGTCCAGACCTTGGGAGTCTAGGACTATGGGTTTGGCTGCGAAGCTAACCCCTTCTATCACTAGATCAACCTTGGGGCATAGTTTATCTGCCCTTATATCCCTTCCAGGGGAATGTATTACCATAGGTACTTGCAAACTTTGGGTTTTCCAACCATTTCTTTTCACAAAAGCTTATGATATGAACGAATGAGAAGCTCCTGAATCAAATAGAACGAGTGCGGGTATGGAGTTGACAGAGAACATACCCATCACCACGTCGGGGGCCTCTTGGGCGGTTTCAGCTTGAATGTGGTTCACTCGACCTCATCCAAAGTTGTTGGAGGCGCGAGAACCATGTCCACTTGTCTGAGTGATTGGGCGGGACTGTGCAGGTGCTGGAGTCCTAGGGAAGCTAGCATCAGAGCGTCCGGGGTTAGAGTTTCCCTGATTTCGAGGACACTGCCTGGCGTAATGTCCCATCTGTTTGCACGTGAAGCACTGCACATTTGCCATTCCTGTGGGCGAATTGAAGGAGGAGACACTGTTCCTTGCGGTGTTGCCACTAGGGGCATGCTGCTGGGGCGACGGAGTAAGGCGAGGCACTGGCGGACGGGGAGTAAAGCCAGGTTGGCGACTGACTTGATGGGCAGGTTGGTGGTACTGCATGGGATGTCCAACACGAGGGCGTGGCGCACCTCGGAATGGGGGCGCTTGGTGGGTAGACTTGCGCTTCTTATATTCCTCAGTTGCCTCTTTTCTGGCATCCTCCAGAAGCAAGGCCTTGTTGACCATGTGCTGGAAAGTGGGGAAGTCATGGGCAAGCAACTGGATTCTCAACCCTACTGCGATTCCCTTCAAGAACTTCCTGATCTTTTTCTTGTCGGAGTCCACTTCTTCGGGAGCATACCGAGCCAATTTGTTGAAGCGACTCAGGTACTCATTGACGCTTCCTGTACCTTATTTCAGACGATTGAACTCTTCTTTCTTTATGTCGATGGTACTTTCGGGCACATGAGCTGCACGGAAAGCATCGGCGAACTCTGCCCACTTAATGTTGACAGCGTCTGGATGGGCATTACAGTAATTCTCCCAACAGTCGGCTGCAGAGCCTCTCAACTAATGTGCAGCAAAAAGGGTCTTCTCCACTGGGGTGCACTGCACAAGGTTGAGCTTTCTCTCAACATCCTTTAGCCAATCGTCGGCCTCAACGGGCTCGACGGTGTGAGAGAATTCCGGTGGATGGGATCTTAGAAAGTCCGTTAGCTTGGATCTGTAATTGTTATTATGGAAGGGCACTGGGTGCGGAGCCTGCGGCTACAAATTCTGCTGGATACCTGCAATGGCTTGGGCTAAGCCCTGCAAGATCTGAGTCTGAACTGCCATCATGTGCTGGTAATCTGCCTGAAGCTGGGGGGGCGGGGGTAAGTCCTGTGCACGGTTTGCTGCAGGATCTGCCTGAGCTGGAGCATTAACCGGTTCATTCCCTGACTCATTTTCCGATTCTGGTTCTTCCCTGCGGGTTTCGTAACCCAAACGAGCTGGAGCACGAGCTACACGACGGGGACGGGTAGCCATCTAATCTCCCAGAAAAGGGCGGGGTAAGAAAACAGAACAGCACTTAAAAAGGGAAGAAGTAAAGTAAACGAGCTCAGAAAGCACACACTAGTCATAAAGCTTTTCTCAACTCGGAAAGCACCTAAAACAACGGGTGTGGACAAGTCACAGAGCTGCGCCGAGCTTGACTGTACGCACACCACCTCAGAGATCCAGACTACCAGACAACACCCACAACAACACACTCACACACTACCTCGCCACGACTCCGAAAGAGTTGGCGGCGGTACAAAAGGTCTAGCACACGAACTCCACCTGCAGCAGACGAACTCTACTGCTCTCCTGCCTGGCTGGCTCCGGTGGTCGGCTCGTCTGAAGAGGACACGTCGATCGGCGCACGCGAAGGGACCGGCGGAACCTGTCGAGGGCCGGCAGCAGGGCGGCCTGCTGGCGGGGTAGGAGCTGGGTGGTCGAAACGGAACACGGTGGAGGAGCCCACAACGCGCTTCCGCGCGGTGCGGATCAGTCGGAGCCCACGGCGGCTGACGACTGGGGTGTGACCTGGGGTGTAGGAGGGGCTGGCACGGTGGGGGTAGGGAGAGTAAACTGGCGAGTACGGCACACGCGGGCTGGGGGAGCGTGGGCCGCTGGGGGTGCGAGCAGAGCCACGTGAACTGTAGAAGGACAGGTGGCTGGAGTGGCAAAGGCGGCCAGAGTCCCAGGAGGTAGTGTCCACGGAGGTGACACCCTCCTCAGCAAGGCGGGCCTCCAGTGCGGCGTAGCGGCGAGCCAAGGAGCGGTAAGCCTCAAGGAGAAGGTCGTGCTGAGTGGCCTGAGCGCCAGAAAGCTCCACCATGCGCGTCAGCGCAGGGTGCGACTCACGGTAAGGGCAAGGGTAGCGGCTGTCTGCACGGCCAGGAGGGAGCTGCGGGATCAGCCGGAAGGCCGAACCTGCAAGGCGACGACGGTAGTCGTAGGCCAAGCGACGCAGAGCGGTCCAGGAGAGGTCCTGGTACGCGAGCTGGAGCGTGGGGCGAGCCAAGTTGAAGTGGTGAGGGCGAAGGCCAGCGCTGTGTGTACCTCCGCGGGGGTAAAGGTACACGGACAGCTCACAGCGGGGAGGGAAGCGGTCCACGGAGTACCCAGCGTACTCGGGACAAGAGAAGCCAAGGAAGCCAGCGAGGTCTCTCAGCTGGTCGACGTGGTGACCCTCACCAACGCCGTGGGAACTGTGGGTGGCGTTGACTGCCATCTACAATTTTGAAAAAGAAAGAGAAGTCAGTAACCAGTTTTGTAAACAGAGTAAGAGAAGAAGAAAAGAACCGAACTTTTCGCAAATAGCTTTTTCAGAACTTAGCATCCTTACGGTCATCTAACGTCGGGTTTCGTCCTAGGCCAAAGCTGCGCTCTGATACCATCTTCTGTCACGCCCCAAACTGGCCCCGGGCGGAGACCAGGATAGAGCGGTCCAGATTGACCTGTATGCCTGTACCAGTCCCAGGAAATAGCGCTGGTACAACAGGAAGACTGAATATCACAACAACAGCGGTCTCTTTATTAAGAGTAGGATTACAACCAAGGTTGGAACTGCGGACAGAACCCGAGTTCACAACAGCATTACAAAAAGGCGGAAGCGGAAAGCGGAGACTAGCCCTAAGCCACAAGCAAAGCCTTGGGGAAGGCCGAAACCCTACTACTGCTCGAAGTCTGCTTGCTCCTGGAAGAACTCTTCATCAGCAGGGTCCACCTCTTCATCTTCGAGAACTGGGGGGGGTTTAATTATATAGAGCAAGGGTGAGTACGGGAGTACTCAGCAAGTCAGGGGAATTAAGTGTTTAATGCAAGCTTCAAGGGAAAGCCAGTTATTTTTCACAATTGATTTTAGTTTAAGACTTTAGAAACATCTAAGTAAGTGCTTCTCAACGACACGGATGAGAAAGTGCGTCTCATCCGGCCGGAGCAGTGAAATTGTATCGATTGATTCTTGTCGGCACGAGAGGCTCCCTGCCAATCGTTCACCGACACCGGCTGTACCAGCAGCCACAACTCCCACACGTCGGTACGAGAGGCTCCCTGCCAATCGTCACCGACTCCGGCTGCTTCAACAGCCTTAAACCAAGCACAGAACGGAAAACCTCACACCAACAGCAGTTCACAAGGTGTTCAATAAAACTACGCTAAGGAATCACCTCACATCCGCCCATGACCGTGGGCACGGCTGTTCGAACAGTTGTTAACCTCTGCAGAGGGGGTACACTTTACCCACACGACGTTACTAACCCCGAATCACCCAGCCCGCGACCCTCGGTCACGTCTGGCGACCTTGAGGCTTTCACGACAAGGCATTTCGAAAGCCGACTCAGGGTCATCTTATGCCAACGGGAGGGGTCCCACGGACCAACACCAGGTTAGGTCCCAGACCATACTGTGCCAGGAAGCCCAGGGGTCCTCCCCGACACCACCCCGGCGAATCCACTTGTCCCTTGGCATCAAGATTTCCCTGGCCTAGCTAATTACTCAGCCAGGGGCGTCCCATATCACCCATGTGGTCGTACTTGACATATGCTTGGATGTAATTCCCAAGGAATCGGTCCTTAGAGCGAGAACGGGCAGACCGTACCTCCAGTACGTCTCCCGTACCGCGAGTTTTAGAAACTCACTTTATTTTCAAGGCACCGACCCAAGTGTCGGGTTTTCCAAGCATTTTGTAAACTCAAGTTTTACCTAGGTGGTCATTTTAAAGTTTGAGGGGAGTCTCGATATTCGTACGCGAGGTACGAATACCGAGGCATCACCTGAGGGGTGACGAGGGTGTTAGGGTATTCAAATAATCAATGAAGGTGAATGCAGCAAATGGGTAGGGCCTGACGGTTATATTGCAAACCGAGGCCAAGTGCCAAGTGTAACCTAAACATGCATAGTTTGCGGAATCAAAATACTTAATTTAAATTATAGGTTCAATTGATCAAAGGTGACTTGCCTTGCTCGAGATCTTGAGCTTCTTCCTCGAAATCCGCGCACTGCGGGTCTTCGGGCTCCGAGACGTGACGGGAGGAGTCCGCCGGGGAGGAGGTTGACGGTGCGGGGCGGTGCGGCGCACTTCCGGCCCGAGGGAGAGGGGGAGGAGGCGCCCGGAGCTCCTTCGGGCGTCCTTGGCGGCGGCGGCGGCGGACGGCAAGGGCGGCGGCGGCAGCGGTGAGGAGAGTGGAGCTCGGTAGGGCGGCAATGGCGGCCGGGCGGAGGGGAAAGAAATGCGGCCGAGCGGGGAGAGGATTTTATAGGGGGGCGCTAGGTCGGTTTGGGGACGCGGAGAGGCGGTGCGGCAAAGTGGAGCGGGGGACCGGCGCAAGCGGACAAGCCGGCGCGGCCGGGTGACGTCGACGCCGGTCGAAAAAAGGGAAAAGGGGGCAAGGAAAAGGGGTTTTGCCCCCTTGCTGAAACGGGAAGGTGGGGGGCTGCGAGAGAGAGAGAACGGGGAGAGAGGGGAGCCACGGCTCTCCTCTGGGCAGCGCGCGCGCGAAGAGGCGGCGGGGCCGGGCTGACGCCGACGCTTGGCGCGGCGCGGGGATCGAGAAATTGAGTTCTCCATAGAGCTTGCCCCAGGCACCGCTCCCATTGCCAAGAGACCCTACAGAATGGCAGCCAACGAACTGGCAGAAATTAAGAAACAGATCGAAGAACTTCAGAACAAGGGTTACGTGCGACCCAGCTCGTCCCCTTGGGGAGCCCCTGTGCTCTTAGTAAAGAAGAAAGATGGCTCTGAGAGAATGGTGATAGACTATAGAGCCTTGAATGAAGTAACCATAAAGAATAAGTATCCCCTACCACGGATTGACGATTTGTTCGACCAATTGGAAGGAGCCAGAGTATTCTCCAAGATCGACCTACGATCTGGGTATCACCAGCTCAAAATCAGATCAGAAGATATCCCCAAGACCGCTTTCTCAACGCGGTATGGCCTGTATGAGTTCACCGTGATGTCTTTCGGACTCACCAATGCTCCGGCATTCTTCATGAACCTGATGAATAAAGTTTTCATGGACTACTTGGATAAGTTCGTTGTGGTCTTCATCGACGACATTCTGATTTACTCAAGGAATGAACAAGATCATGCAAATCATCTACGGAAAGTAATGGAAAGGTTGCGTGAACACCAACTCTTTGCCAAGTACTCGAAGTGTGAGTTTTGGTTGGATAAAGTAGCCTTCCTTGGCCATGTCATCTCCACCAAAGGTGTTGAAGTAGACCCCAGTAAGGTTGAGACCGTCCTCGCCTGGAACGCACCCAAGACGGTGTCTGAGATCCGTAGTTTCCTCGGTTTAGCGGGTTACTACCGGAGGTTCATCGAAGGATTTTCCAAACTGGCCCGACCAATGACGGAACTCCTAAAGAAGGAAAAGAAGTTTGAATGGTCGGAAGCATGTGAACGCAGTTTTCAAGAACTCAAGAAAAGATTGACGACTGCTCCCGTCCTCACCCTGCCTGACATCCGAAAGGATTTCGAGATCTTCTGTGATGCATCGAGACAAGGTCTAGGATGTGTCTTAATGCAAGACCGAAAGGTGGTGGCCTACGCTTCAAGACAACTCAGGCCCCATGAGGTCAACTACCCTACGCATGACCTGGAATTGGCAGCTGTGGTTCATGCCCTGAAAATTTGGCGTCACTACCTGATTGGAAACAGATGTGAGATTTACACCGATCACAAAAGCCTCAAGTACATCTTTACCCAGAGTGAATTGAACATGAGACAGAGAAGATGGTTGGAATTAATCAAGGATTATAATCTCGGTATACACTACCACCCTGGAAAAGCAAATGTGGTCGCCGACGCGTTAAGTCGCAAGACCTACTGTGCTACCGCCCTAGTTTGGCCGACCCAGGATGACCTGTGTCGAGAAATCGAGAAGTTGAAATTGACCATGGTTCCCACCGGAAACCTTGCCAGTCTTACAGTGCAACCTACCCTAGAAACTCAAATTCGAGAAGCGCAACGAGAAGACGAGGGTATGAAAGAAATGAAGGATAAGATCCGTAAGAAAAGACTCAAAGGTTTCACCATCGACGACCAGGATACTGTTTGGTTCGGATCCCGCATCTGCGTGCCAGCCAAAAAGGAATTAAAGGACCTCATTCTGAGAGAAGCTCATGAGTCAGCCTACTCCATCCATCCAGGGAGTACCAAGATGTACCAAGACATCAAGGAATACTTCTGGTGGGCTGGAATGAAGCGAGATGTTGCAGAGTATGTAGCCTTATGTGACATCTGCCAAAGAGTAAAGGCCGAACATCAGAAACCCGCCGGTTTGTTACAACCCCTCCGAATTCCCGAGTGGAAATGGGAAGAGATCGGTATGGATTTCATTACCGGTTTACCAAGGACCCCTAGCGGGTATGACTCCATCTGGGTAATCGTGGACCGCCTAACCAAGGCAGCTCACTTTGTACCAGTGAAAACCACCTACGATGGGAAAAAGCTGGCAGACCTGTACATGACCCATGTGGTTTGCCGATACGGTTGCCCAAAGAAGATTGTGTCGGATCGAGGCACTCAGTTTACCTCAAGATTCTGGCAACAGTTACACGAGGCAATGGGTACCAATTTAAACTTCAGTACCGCCTATCACCCGCAGACAGATGGGCAGACAGAACGAGTTAACCAGATCCTGGAGGACATGCTTCGAGCGTGTGCCTTGGACTTTGAAGGCACATGGGATCGCTGTCTCCCTTACGCTGAGTTCTCCTACAACAACAGTTACCAATCCAGTATCCAGATGTCCCCAAATGAAGCCCTGTTCGGACGAAAGTGTCGCACCCCGTTGTGTTGGAACGAGGTAGGCGAAGCGCAAGTGTTTGGACCTGACGTTCTAAAGGAAGCTGAAAAGCAAGTCAAGTTGATTCGAGACCGCCTGAAGACAGCTCAGAACCGACAGAAAAGCTATGCAGATAATCGGAGACGTGATCTCGAGTTTGCAGTGGGAGATCACGTGTACCTGCGAGTATCTCCACTCCGTGGTCTAAAGAGGTTTGGAATGTCCGGCAAGTTAGCTCCTCGCTATATCGGCCCCTACCTCATCACCGCCAGACGCGGCGAAGTTGCCTACCAGCTCGAACTGCCAGAAGGACTGACAGATGTGCACAATGTGTTCCATGTGTCCCAGTTAAAGAAATGTCTTCGTGTTCCAGAGGAACAAGTTCCCTTGGGAAGCATAGAACTGGAGAAGAACCTAACCTATAAAGAGAGACCCATCAGAGTTCTTGAAGAGGCTGAACGTCAGACACGAAGAAAGACCGTTAAGTTCTACAAGGTGCAGTGGAGCAACCACTCAGAGGATGAAGCAACTTGGGAACGCGAAGATCTTCTCCGTGCCCAGTTCCCGGAGCTGCTCCCTTAGGTGCTGAATCTCGGGGACGAGATTCTTGTTAGGGGGGTTGGTTTGTAACGCCCGTTTTGTCGCGGCGTTAGCGGGAAAACTAATCTGCTAAAAACCCTAATTGCGAAAGTTTGCTCTTCGGTTGAGTCTTGTTGTGTGCCAAGGTCTCGTGTCTCCCCTCTCAGTTCAATCCCGGAGAAAACCGCGAAATCGGATTTCAAATCCGAGCCCTCAAACTCCTTCTTTCAATCTCTCAGGAAAAGTCTGTTTTACGTCCCTTTGTCTCGGGTCGACTTCCCTTCTCGGCCTGTTTCCTTATCACTTTTCCCCCCTGGGCCGCTGCCGGCCCAGTCCCCCCGGCCTTCGACCTCGCTCCCCCCCGCTGGGCCGTGCCAGGCCGCTCGGCCCGCGCGCGCTGCGCACTGTGCGCCGCACGCGCCGAGCCGAGAGAGAGAGCACTCTCTCTCTCTCCCGCTCCCCGTTTCCTCTCTCCCGTTCTCTTTTTCCCTCTCTCTCTCCCGGACCTCTCCCCCGCCGGCGCCCCTTCGTTCCCGTTTCCCGCCAGTGGCCCCGCGCCCACACGCGTCGTGGCCGACCGCCAACGACCGCCGCCGTCGTCAGCCGCGCGCCCCTGCGCCGCTGCCC
>BDMV01000004.1:38586200-38604235 GCA_008326285.1 Oryza officinalis
CCAAACGGGCGAGTGGGGTTAGTGGAGGCGTGGGCGCGAGAAACGAGGGGGCAAGGTAGTGGGCGCGGGAAGCGAGGAGCCGGGCATGGCGTTGGCAAGGGTATAAAGACGCCGAGGAAGGGATTCGTTTCCTTCCTCTCGCCACTCTTTCCTTTGCCTCCGCCACTTGTGCCCCAACTCTTCGTTTCTTGTGCCCTACCCTTGCCGCACGCGCTCGCTCTCAAGCTCCCCCTCCGCCGGCGCCATGGCACGGGGCTCCGCACCGCTCGACGGTAGCGTGCTGCCGCCTTCCCGCATCACGAGCGAGAGGCAAGCCGGGCTGCCGCGCCGGTTCATGCCGGAATCTGCCACCGGCCGGGAGGTGGTCGCGCTGGGCGAGGGACGCCCGGCGCCACACTACCCGGGGCGGTCCGTTTTCTTCCTTTCTTTCGCAATGGCGGGGCTGGTCCCGCCATTCTCTACTTTCTTCATGGATATTCTGGAGTTCTACGATCTCCAGATGGCGCACCTCACCCCCAACGCGATAATGACGTTGGCCATCTTCGCGCACCTGTGCGAGATGTTTATCGGGGTGCGCCCATCTCTCCGGCTGTTTCGGTGGTTCTTCACCGTGCAGCCGGTGTCGCCGCCGACGGTAGTCGGTGGCTGCTACTTCCAGCCGCGGGGGCAGGTGCTGAACCGCTACATTCCCTGCGTCCTCCGCAAGAAGTGGGACGACTGGAAGAGCGATTGGTTCTACACCCCCCTCGCCGGCGAAGCGCGCCTCCGACTTCCGAGCCAGCCCCCGGCGCAGGCCTCCAGCTGGCGGGCGGCGGTAGATCTGGGGGACGGCTACGACGCCGTTCTTGACCGCCTGGCGGGTCTGCGATCCCAGGGGCTTACGGGGGCCATGGTGTTCGGCGACTACCTCCGCCGCCGGATCGCGCCGCTCCAGCGGCGCGCCCGGGGCGCCTGGGAGTACACCGGGCCCGAGGACCACCTGAGGACCCACCAGGGGCGCGAAATGGGACTGGGACCCTGAGGACTTCAGGATGGTGGTCCAACGGGTGCTGAATCTCAGCTCCGTGGAGGCATCCCTCATCCCCCAAGGGGTCCTCCCCCTCTGCTGCGACCCAGAGCGCGCCAACATCCTGGCCATCATGCAGGTGGTCGGGGCGTCGGGGGAGCGGGCCCCCCGAGGCCACGATGGCGCGGGCGGGAGCCGCAGGGGGGAACAATCTACCCCGGGAGGGGGCCGTGCTTCTGGGTCCCGCGACGGGGGCCCGGGGGGCAGCCGCCCTGCCGACGCCAAGGGGAAGAGGAAGCAGGAGGGTACTCCTCCTCCATCTCCTCCCCGAGGGGGCGGGGCGGTGCGTGCCAGCAGCAGGCGCCCGGAGGGTGCCGTGCCGACGCCGCAGCCCGAGGGGAGAGCGAAAGAAGAAACGGCTCCACAAAATGGGGGAGACCGAGCCGTGCCGGGGGAGCCTCATCGCGCCCCCGAGGTGGTCGTTCAGCCGACCACCCCGCAGGTTCGTCCCCGCACCCACTGCGGCCGTATTCATACTCTCCATCTCCCAAGGCGAGTTTTTACTCACCCGTTTTTTTTGTCTCTGGTTTTTCTTCTGCCTCAGCGAGATCCCGTCGCGCCCCCCACGCCATTCCAAGTCCGGCCGGTCCGAGGCCGAGGAGACGGCGACCGCGGAGGCCCGGAGGCGGGAGGCTGACCGGCGGGAGGCCGCGGACCGCCTCCGGGAAGCCGAGGAGGCTGCCCAGGAGGCCGCCCGGGTTCGCCAGGCCGAGGAGGCCGCTCGGGAGGAGGCCAGAATCCGCCGGGCCGGGGAGACCGCCCGGGAGGCAGAGGCGGCGCGCGCACGCCAGGCAGCCTGCCAAGCCCCCGACCCAACTCCGCCCGAGGCGACGACGACTTCCGAGGCCACCCACGACGAGGCCGCGGTGCGCCCCTCGGGCCCGACGCCCCGAGCGACGCTCGGAACGAGCCGGCTTCGGGGGACGCCCCCGAGTCCGGCACGCCGATCGGCGGGCCGAGCCGCGCGGCACCCACACCGAGGCGGCCCTTCCCTCTGCCTTCCGCTGCCCCGCTGAGCGCGGAACCCCTCCTGCAGGCCCTGGCCGCGGCGAACAGCACGGTGCTGGACGGGTTAAGTGCCCAGATGGAGGCCCTGCAGGCGGAGCGGGCGGAACTCGACGCGGCGTGGGCGCGTGTGGAGGAGGGGCGGCGCTCGGTGGAGGCCATGGTAGAGGCGGGCCGCAAGGCACACCGCCGGCACGCCTCACAGCTTGAGGCCCGTCGCAGGAACCTGGCGGAGATCGCCAGGGAGGTGGAGGAGGACCGGGAGACCGCCCTCATCGCCACCGCCGTGCTCGACGAGGCGCGGGACGACCTCCGCCTCCAATACGGGAGCCGGGCGGCGGAGCTAGAGGAGAAGCTCGACGCCGCCAGGGGAGTTCTCGACGCCGGGCATCCGGCCCCCCACGCACATCTTCTTGGGTCGGAGGCGTTGACGAGGGAACGGCGGACGAACGGCGTGTATCGGCCGTCGTTCGCCGTGCCCTCCGCCTCGACGACATGGAGCCGGCGGCGGCAGCGCCAGAGATCCCGGCGGCGGAGGACCGCCCGCCGGCGCCTAGGCGCTGCTGCGCCGTCATGACCAAGTCGGCCACGTCATCCAGCCAACGCCGGGCTGGAGTCTCTGGATCGGGGACAACGGGCGGGTGACGCAGGAGCGCGCCCGCAGCCTGGAGCGCGCCCTGGGGTGTGCCGCCGTCGCCGTAGACGAGGCGGCGACGCGCCCCGCCTCGCCGTCCTCCCCCGTCGCCCGCGAGCGGCGAGGTCGCGGATCCTTCGACCTCCTCGAGCGCCTTCCCCCGCCTAAGACTTCGGCGAGAGGGGGACGGCGGGGTGCGAGCCCGACGGCGCGGGTTTTGCTCCCCGTCATCACCGCTAGCGCTCGGAGAGAGGCTGTGCGCCACCGCCCGTTCAGCCATAGGGCTGACCGGGCGAAGTTTCGCGCACATGAAAGAGGATGAGGGCTTAGAAAAACACGCGCGCCCCCTACCTGGAGCGCCAGATGACGGAGCGTGGAGCCCCTCATCGGGAGGCCGTGCGGGCCCCCCTTTGCCAGTTCGGCCGGGGGCGCTAGGTGAGGTTCTTCGCCCTCGATTTGAGGAACGTCAGCGAGAGAAGAGACGCACAAAACACGGGCGACGTAGACAGGTTCGGGCCGCTGAGAAGCGTAACACCCTACTCCTGTGTTCTGGTGGATCTGAGAGTCTCCAACCATACAAAGAGAGTTCGGTCTCTAGAGCGTATCGGCCGGAGTTCCCCCCCTCTTTCCTAGGCCTGGGCCTCCTTTTATATGGCAAGGGGTTACCACATGGGCCTCTAGCTGCCTAAGAAAGAAAACATTCTTTTACAATTAGGGTTGTCCTACTGCCGGAAGTGACCTCTGACAGACGCCGTGTCACGCCTCTGCTCAGCCAGCCGACTCATCCGGGGAACGCCCGTTTCAACCTTCATTAAATGGTGGGCGACTTCCTCGCCATGCCCACGCCGAAATCTGGAATGGATCTGACCGGGACTGACATACCAACTCCAGGAGTTGGCACGCTGGCTCCGGTTAGGGACGAGAGCCAGGAGGCTCTCATCATTCTGACGGGACGGGGCGAGGCGTGCCGCAGGCCGCCTGTCGCCACCTAACCCGCGATCTGACCGGTCTGTGACCGGTCACACACCGCGACCGGTCACGGACCGGATAAGCGTGCGCTGCGCCGCATTAAATGCGGCGTGGCGCGCTCGTCTGATCCGCCATAAATGCAGTTAGGTGAGCCCTGCTGTGCTCACCTAACCCACACACGTGGCGTCAAAATCACAAGGGGTCGGGGCGCCCCGGCCCTCGGGGCCGTAACGGGAGCGGCCCGACCCCTCGGGGAGACGGAGGGAGGGGTGGCCACGTCACCCTCGGGGGGGTCGGGCCACGTGGGTGACAGCGGCTACTCAAGCCTCTAGTCATGATACCCCCGGTCCCATGTCACCGACACGGGCCCATGGCTTAAACCTAACGTCATGGCAGCGAACACATCCGTTCCCCCATGAGGCACTATACCATTGAATTGGACAGACTTAGACGCCTAAACTACCCCCGATAATAAGCAGGGTAAATAGGTAGTTCCTATGAATTATCGCTCAGACTAATTCATTCTACTTCGGCCTACCAATATGCAAGGCTAGACTTTAAGTAACTTAATTAGCTAAGGCCACCCCATAAATAGCACATGTGGATGTACGGTAAACAATAGTAAACGACACAAAGTTCGGTCCTTAATCAACCCGGACGAACACTCCCCCTATCGGTGCACAATTAACACCATATGTACACCACTTGCCGCCCAAGTCTAAAAATCATGTTTAACTCCATTTTAGTTCTCAAATAATCATAGTTCTCATATCTGTCCAGAGGTAAAATAATACCCAAAATCTCATTTATAAAGTGATCACAATATTATTTAGCGAATTGCTAAGCATGGCTAAGCATATAACACATATAAAGCATAATTAGACCCGTTAGAGTACAACCAATGTACTCCAATTATTCCTATGGTTACAATCAGCAATGGGTGAAATTTATCGAGGTGGTTTATGCAACAAGTGGGTTATAACTACCATCTTTCTCAACAAAATACAATTTTCTACCAAATAGCGCATGCAAAGTTATAAACAAAACATTTACCCATAAAACATAGGATTCAATGTGTTCAAAGAAAAGGGACACTTGCCTCACTTGTAGATATCCTTAATATGAATATGACAACCAATTCCACTCCTTCACCGTCAACGAATTCGCAATCTATATAATCATAACGTACAAATCGAATAAACATCCAAATAATGCGAAAAATCCAAAATGCTCTAAAATGCATGAATTCTTCAAAGTGAGTTGGTACTATCTTAAAATGAATTTATGTGAAGAAATTTCTATTTTATCACTTTTATTTTGAGAGTTATAAATTTTGTAAGTTTTATTCTAGACATAGGCTAATCAAGCTCTATTAGTACTCAGGTGTATTTTAGGTCCAAGATTTGTGAAGTGTTGGGTTGCTGCAGTGAAGGCTTGGTTCCCAGCAATTTAACAAAATTGGTTTCATAATTTTTAGAGTTAGCATGATTTTATTATGAATTTTACGAGCTAGGTGATATACTATAGTCTTTATTAGTCTTTATTAGCTATACCGAATTTTAGAGATGATTCTAGTACTGTATGTGCTACATTTTAATTCACAGAAACTAAGTCCATGAGGTTACTAACCCATCAGGAATTATATTATTTTGAGTTAGAATAAAATTTGTATGTATTTCATAGTCTGTAGTTTGCACTATAGCAATTATTTTACCACACAAATATTTAGTGATGACTTTCTTACTGAAAGTGTCAAGTTTCAGTACATAAATCTTACTATCATGGTTCTGTGAGAACACTAAAATTTAGTTCATCTCAAAATGAGTTAACATGATTTTCCTATGGATTTTATAAGTTCTCAAATTAATTATGACCATTTATAATTAATTAAAAGTGGATGCATTATATATACTAGTTGCCCCAGAACTCAATTCATCTAGATAAAGTTGAGAATTTGGTGATTCTAACAAATTCTAGTTTAATTCATTTAGTGCTAGAATTAATTTCCTACAAATTTTATAAGTTAGATTGTGCTTTATGCCAATTATCCTTTACACAAATAATTAGGAATATTTCTTCTACTGTAAGTGGCAAGTTTTATATTACCATATTAAAGATAATAATTTTGTGAGTCTTTTGAAATTTGGTTCATTCAAAATGGAGCTAAGATGAATTTTCTAGGAATTTACAAAGTTTGTATAATTTTTAGTTCAATAGAAAAGCTTTTAACCCATTTTCATTATTTCTCCATATTTTAATTATATGGGCTCCACTTGTCAGTATCTGTTCAATATGCAAGAAGGCCCCTTGGTTTTCCTGAAACCAACCCGCACTACCCCACGTGAGAGAAACAAACTTCCCAAAGAGTGTTTTAAGTTTATAGTTATTACGATTAAGTCCTAGTCTTATTGTCAATCTCAGGTGAATTTTACAAACTAGTACCCAAGGTTTCAATTCTTCTCCGGAGAGGTCCCTGCGATCTGTACAGAACAGGCAGCCATGGACGACGGTGCTGTTTGCCGGCGCCGGCGGCGAATGGTGGATCGGAAGTGGACACGGACAAAATGAAAAATGTAGAGGGGTCCTCTGCGAACCCTATGGTGGTCGAATCACGGCCTATGGTGACCATATTTGATAGCAGCAGCGGCGCGAGCAGCAACAGCTCTTGGGGTGACGGTGCATGTGGAGCTAGAGCTTAAGTGGGACTAGATGGATGCATGCAAAAGGGTTTCATGGTCCTCCTGGATGCTCACCGAAAGTCCGGCTAGGGCTGGTGAGGCTTGAATGGCGACGGTCGCAGCGAGGACAGCCCGGCGACCGCGGCGGCTTCACTTCAACGGCGACGGTGAGCAACAGCCAACGGGCTTGCAAGAAAAGATGCGAACGAGTTTAGGGAGTCCACCAAGAAGCTACATGCGCGAGGAATTGGTCTGTGACTCACCGGAGCGGGTAAAATTGGCGTGGAGCTCGACGGCCGGAGTTGGGGAAGACGACGACGATCTCCCTCATAGGTGGATGATCTTCGGGGATTCTTGAGGGGTTTTTGGAGAGGACTTCAAGGGGAGATCAGTGGCGCGATGGCTTGGCTTGCTTTGGTCTAGATCAACGGCGTCGGCGACGATGTCGCCACGGTGGCGCTTGGAGCGCGCTCCAGACCTTCCGAGAGCGCGGTCGCGTTCCCGTTGGTCGGCTGCACGAAACGGGAGTGTGTCAAAAGGAGATTTTCTCGGCATGGAGAGGGGAGCATGGAACGTGGAAGAGATGGAGATGACCGTGGCTTGTCGGTGATGGCGGCTGTCGTCTTCTTCGCGGCTGGTGGCAAGTTTCAGGGCGGTGGAGAGGCTAGGGTTTCCATCCCTCAGTGTGCACGGCTCCGGATTGATGAGTGGAGATGGGCGACGCGGCTGGGAGAAGAAAAGGAAGAGCTCCGGCCACGTAGTGGCCATGCGTCAAACATGTTCGCCGTCCGCGTCGTCCATGCCATCGCCCTCAATCTCTCTCGTGCGTGTACTCTGGGTGGAATAGATGAGGGGAGAGGTGGACAGAGTGAGGGCAAGCCGATGAGGCTGCCACGTGGGCCCGGCCGATGGAAACCAGGTGGGTAAGAGGGCTAAGGGTCAAACCCTGAGTAGGTGTAGGATTTTAGATGATTTTTCAGGTTTATTTATTTCCTTCTTTTTGTAATACTATAATTTAGTTTGTAGGTTAGATAAATTAGAGTGGATTTTTGTGAAGATAGATAAAATGATATAGTTTTCATTTTTTTGGTTGCACACAAAAATTCCTTATATTTTATTCTCAGCAAAATAAAGAAAATAGCTCTAGCTGAAATTGATTTGAATTTTTAGGGGTCAAAACTAATAAAATAAATTCTAGAAAAACTATATTAATTCATGATAAATAAGCTAGTATTTTAATAAATTATGTTATATATACACTTTTATATAATTTAATGCATGTTTTGATGAAGTATTAGTCTTGCCAATTAGAGTTTTAAATAATCTAAAGTCTAGACTGGTTTGACTCAATTAATTGAGATATAATTTGTGAATATAAAATCTTGCCAAAATTTCAGTGTGTCTAAAATATTGAGTAGCATCCACATGAATGTTTCCATGATTTAATCTTACACCAATTATTTTTAAAAATTCACTAAGCTTAAAAATATACATAGGTTGCTACTATGAAAATGCATTTAAGTGTTTATAAAATTATATTTAGATGATTCTTGACCTGACATGATGTTGTTGAGCATGATTTATACTTTTAGTTACTCAACTTCATATATTACATATATATATATATACATTCTTGTAAATATATATTAAGTACTTGCTTCAAATTTTTAATTAATGCTCATAAGTCCTATTATGAAATGCTAGTAAAATCCAAAAACAAGCAAAAGGACTCAAGTCACAACAATACATTATGCAAATACATGCACACACTATATTTTATTTTCTTCCTTTGATCTATCAAGGAAAATGTTTTAAATTATTCATAAATTTGCATATTTAAACTGGTCATATTAGACTCATCTAAATCTTTAGTTGAAAAATATTAGTATTCCTATTTAGAAAAAATATTTTTCGACATTTTTAGATACAAAATTTGAAATCCAAATTGTGGGTATGTTATATTGATTTTATTGAAATATTTTTATATCATTCATGAAACATCAAGTTATGGTTATTAAAACATCATATAATATTGAATGAAACATCACAAAAATAATATTGAGTGCAACATTTACAAATGACCTAATGAAACATAAAACAATACTTATTGAAACATCTAATAACACCATATGCAACACCTCAAAAAATCTATTGCTGAAAAAAAACTTAGAAAATGTTTTCATCGAAATACAATCATATGAGATCTTGTTATAAAAATTTAATTGTAACAAATACAATAATATAAGCAGATCATAGATATGATATATATTTTAGAAGAAAAAATGTTTAAAATTTTACTATTATGTTATGCCTGTATAAGACAGTTACGGTGGTAGTGCTATGCTATGCTACATGTAAAGTGAAATGGCCTGAGCAATTAAAAGAAAGAAACAGAGAAGGTTGTGCGATATGGGCGTTCGATTTTTCGCGTGAAATCAAACGTCCGAACTAAAGCATTCTCCGAATTATTACTGTGCAACTGGATTAATCAGGTAGGACCGGCGTGGGGTCCACCTGGCAGTCTCTCCCTCCTCCTCTCCTCTTCGTTCTTCGCTCTCCTTCCTTGCGCGGAGCAACGCGAGGCGCGACGAGGCGAGGACGGCAGCGGCGAGGGCGCTGTCCGGTGCGGGGCTTGGAGAAGTGGCTTCCGGGTCGGCAGCGAGCAGTGGCCGGAGGAGCAGCGCTCGGGCGGGGACGAATCGACCCGGCGTGGCGGGCTTCGTTAGGGAGCGGGGAGGCGGCTGGCTCCAGCGACGTCATGAGGCTCGAAAGGGCAGCGGAAGTTCCCCATTTACGTGGGGAGGCTTATGGGTGGGGCTCCCCGACGGCGAGGCAGCTCGGGGCGAGAACCCCTCAGGCGGCCGGTGGGAAGGAAGAAGGTGGCGGCGGGGATGGCAGCATGATGAGGGGCGCACCGCGCAGCTACTAGGGGTGGAGGAGGAATTGGTGGCGAGCTCGCCCGGCGTGAGACAAGGGGATGGCGGAGATCGATGGGCGGAGGGTGTCGGTGGTGTCGGCAGGGAAAAGAGCGGAGGCGCCTCGGCTTTTATAACCGCGGCGTGGAGGAGTGACGACGACGACGGACTGGGGGACAAGCAGGGGACACCATGGCAGCGCGACGTGGGACGGGCAGGCGGGAGCATGTGAGAGGCGACGGGGCGAGGAGTAGGGCTCGAGGCGACGAGGCGAGGCCTGCTCGATTCGCTCGCGGGTACGGTCGTGGACCTTGGGTGACGAGGCGTGGCGGTGACGGTGACCACAGTGGCGTGCGTGGGTCGGCAGGGCATGGGCGGCATGATGGCGCCGGCACGCGGGCGTGCTTGACGCGGCGGGGCGAGGTCGGGGGTGACGCGCCACCGTGAGGGACCGGCGGTATTCGTGGCGGCGCGGCAGGGCATGGGGCGAAGCGAAGCGCGCGTGCTCTGCAAGCTGACGTTGCGACAGGACATGGGCGAGGAGAGGCGCGGTGGCTCGACGCTCGGACTGATGGATGCAGCATTTTGTCGAGCACGTTGCATCTGTTCCCAAATCCCTACAGGTCAAAGCTTCAAGTTGCTATGAAGTTGGCGATCTGAAGCTAACACAGAAAGCTTGACATATGCTAGTCAGAGTCTTGCTCTTATCTCTATACCTCAATTAGCACTGAAACTTTTTTGCTTCTCTCTGATTTAATCGCAGAAGCTTGTATAATGGAAAATTTTCCCGTTACCACATCGCCGGATTGCCGTGGCCTGCTCCATCTCTGCTACCTCCTCGTTCTCGCTGATCAGGTGTGTGGCTTCTAATGTATTAATTAACACACTTCTCTTGTTGCGGGCTTTGCTCTGTTCTAGATTATAGATTTAATTTTACAAGAAACCTGATTCAAGAATTGACTTGAAAAAATTGCACTCTTCACAATTTCAAGGTGACCATGCTGTTACATACTTACATGTATAAGATGTAATTGGGGAAAACCTGATTTCACCTTTTCTTTTCATTCGTCCTTTTAATCGCTGACAAAACTCCTACTACGATTAAGGTGACAATAGATGAGTGGGCTACTACATCTACATGTGAGCAGCAACATTCTGGAGTATTTTCATAGCAACATGCAAGCAATGATGTCTTGTTTCTATGTATGTTTAAACCCAGGTGACCGATAAATTATGTTCGTTTGAACCCTAGTGATCTAGCACCGATGTCCTGCATCACGTACCATTATCCATCTG
Organism: Oryza officinalis; assembly: GCA_008326285.1. Classification (NCBI taxonomy): domain Eukaryota; kingdom Viridiplantae; phylum Streptophyta; class Magnoliopsida; order Poales; family Poaceae; genus Oryza; species Oryza officinalis. The sequence continues at coordinate 38,596,764 of BDMV01000004.1, forward strand.
TTCTTTGCGCGTGTGGTAGATGTGGCTCCGTGGATGATCTCTCTCATTCGGTGCAAGAATTTTGAAATGATATGCTTTCAATATCTCCACAGTTTTTCTTTTCTCTTTTTCAGTGAAGAAGGTTGAAATGATATGATTTCAATATCTCCATTGTTTTTCTCTGATCCGAGTTGAACACTTGATCGTACCTCAACAGTGGACATGCTGATAGAAGGGGGAGTATTTATTGTTTGGGCCCATGTCAACAAGTTGCCACAAACAAATATAGGAGGTGTGAAGAGGAGCTTTCAAAAGTCATGGTTCAAAAAACACAGTTCGTTAGAGTACAGCGTCCCTGAGCATGCAGCTTTTCTGTTTTTATTGCTCTCTTTGTAAGCAACGTCCGAGCTGAAAATTACGGCTTTGAATGCTACACGGCTGAAGGGTTTAGGTTTTGAAAAAGATGCAACTCATTCCTTTGATGCTCATGTTGGTGGTGTCAACAGTGCTCACAATTTATAAATAAGTACCTACTGCTAGAGGTATATCATGCGAGGTTTGCTTTCGTCCAGCAGGTCGCACCGGGGGGTACCAGCACCAGGCAATGCTGAATCTAATCCATCCATCCACCGTGAGGGGGTAGGATCGGAACGAGCAAAACGTCCTGACCCCATCGCGCGAGCCCAATCTCCTTCGTCGCGCCGCTGCATTCTCATCTCTTCTTGCGCTCTTTTTTCCTCCCTCCGCCACGACTCCTCATTCATGCCCCCACGACAACGCAACAGAACCGTCGGCGCGCATGGCCCAATCTCCTTCACCCGCGCCACCGCATTCATCCTCGAGCAGCACAAAAGAACCACGAAGTTGAATCAGGAGTTTGATCTGGTGGAAGTTGAATCAGGAGTTCTATGCGCTGGTAGAAATAGATTTTTAATGTTTGATTTTCATGTGTGGGAAGCTATGTTGTTGGACATTCAATTATATTGTTTGCCTCTATCAGGCTATGAGACCTATGAACGTGTGTCCTGTAGACACTTATGTTGATGCAGTACTTTGTATGGTCTAGTTATTTTGGAATGAACGACTCAATCTGCCATGCTTATCGTATCGAATTTGTGAGAAGAGCACAAGCTTATGCTGGACACGTTTTGTCGTTGAATGGAAAATTTTGAGCTTACTTTGGACAGAGCATGATCTGCTGTCTTCTTTTTGTATCTATGTGTGTGTTTTGTTCTGGAAAATTTGGATATGTGCACCTGAACTTGTTTGAAGGTTAACGAAATTATTTTCCAGTAGACCTGGAACCTATCTTGCTGGATATGGTACCACATAGTACAATTAGGCCTGGGCCTGAGGATTTGCGTTGCCGATATGCACCACGACATGAGCATCACAAGATGAGCCACCACCTCGTCACTGAGGCGGCCACCACCTCGCCAACGCGGCGGCCATCACATTGCTGCCACGGGCCCACACACCAGCCGCCACCGCCGTCGTCACCACCACCACCACCTCGCCACCGTAGCGGCCGCCACCTAGCCACCACGGCCACCCACAGACCAGCCGCCACCGCTACCACTCATCGGACAGAGGGGATTCAAGATTAAAAAATTAGGGTTCCCCTCACCTGCACAAAACGAGTAGTACCTATGTGAAAATACAATATTACCTTTCCACCTCCCTGAACATTGCCGATACCACCTCATGAGCAAATATGTACCTGAAGGTACCGCACCTTGCCAACCGTTCGATTAGGCAGAATGAAGGGCCGAGATTTGGTACCGGGCTGGTACTGGGCTATCTGCTGGACGGAAACAAACCTCTTTTCTTATACTTTTACTGTATTTCAGTGTATGAATTGTTGTGGGTGTTTTAACCTTCAATTTGAGCTCTAAGCATCCAGTGGCTCCTCCACTGCTAAAGGGGTATATAGAAACGTACACACATGAAGCGGGTAAGCTGGTTGGCGTGCACGCACCCTAGCTGGGATCACGCCGTACCAATGGGTTACCAAGCCATCGATGTGCCGCTTCTCGGTCAGTACGACGCCACATTGCCGGAGAAGGCAGCAGCGTCCATGGCGAAGAACAGGTGTGATGATCATGCCGACGGCACCACCAGCTTCGTGCGGACTTGCATCAATGGCCTCAATGCCCTGTCAGGTGTGTACATGTTGCTCGAGATCTTCTAGCAGCTAGCTTTCTTTGATTTACCGTGCACAGTCATGGCGCTGTTCTTGCTAGGGGTTGGCTTGCTCTCCGTGCCGTACGCGCTCTCCGAGGGGGGCTGGCTGAGCCTGGCGCTGCTAGCTGCCGTGGCCGCCGCCTGCTGGTACACCGGGATCCTCCTCTGTCGTTGCATGGACACCAACAATGCCATCCGGACATACCCAGACATCGGCGAGCGTGCCTTCGGCCGCGCTGGGCGCATCCTTGTATCCGCCTCCATGTACGTCGAGCTCTACCTCGTCGCCACCGGCTTCCTCATCCTTGACGGCGACAACCTCGACAAGCTCTTCCCCGGCGTCAGTGTCAGCCTTGGGCCGGTGGCCATCGCCGGGAAGCAGCTGTTTGTCGTTCTCGTGGCGCTCGTGATCGTGCCCACGACGTGGCTCCGCAGCCTCGGCGTGCTCGCCTACGTCTCCGTGACGGGCGTGTTCGCGTCTGCCATCATCGTGCTCAGCGTGCTATGGGCCGCGGTCGTCGACGGCGTCGGGTTCTCCGGACGAGGGACGACGCCGCTGCGGATCACCGGGCTCCCGACGGCTCTTGGGCTGTACACCTTCTGCTACGGCGGACACGGCGTCTTCCCGACGCTGTACACCTCTATGAAGCAAAAGTCTCAGTTTCCGAAGGTATACGCATGAAGTGTGAATCGATTAATTAATGATCAATATACTGATGAACTCTTCTATTGATTAACCAATCATCAACCAGATGCTAGCGATATGCTTCCTGCTTTGCACGCTCAACTACGGAGCAATGGCGGCGCTCGGTTACCTCATGTACGGCGACGGCGTCCTGTCCCAGGTGACGCTCAACCTCATCGCGGCGAGACTCAGCTCAAAGGTCGCCATATACACGACGCTGCTGAACCCGTTATCCAAGTACGCACTGGTGGTCACGCCGATCGCGGCGGCCATCGAGGAGAGGATCCGCGGCGCCGTCGGCGTCTCTGTGGCGGTGAGAACGCTGCTGGTGCTCAGCACGGTGGCCGTGGCGCTCGCTGTGCCGTTCTTCGCGTACCTCATGGCGCTGGTGGGATCGCTGCTCATCGTTGGGGTGAGCATGCTGCTGCCCTGCGCCTGCTACATCAGGATCATCGGGGCGCCGTCGATGAGCCGCGTGGAGACCGCGGCGATCGGCGGGATACTGGCGCTGGGCCCGCTGGTGGCTGTTATGGGAACTTACCATTCCCTCATGAAAATTGTCCACGAGTTGATGTGACAAATACATCGAAAATTTGATCAAATTGTTATGGGAGTGTGTTGATTGAATTTTCATCGATTAATGTGGATATGGGTGTAAGCGGATAACCCACAAACCCACTCATAGGTTAAAATAATCCGCTTATTTTGATCTATAAGTTAATTCGCGGGTTAGCTACTTAAATCCTCGTGGCCGGCCCGCACAGAGTGCACACTTAGCACTTGTTGATTTTTTTTAATATATAAATTCAGATAAAAATAAATAGTATGAAAAGAAAAGGTCCATGTAAAAATACAATTTAGAAATATCTTAAATTTGGGTTAAAATAAATATTGTTGAGAAAATATTTCATGTAAGAGTACAATCATATTTTATATCTGGATTAAAAATAAATGTTATTGAGAGAATAGTCCATGTCTTTACTTATGTTAATTGGACGGCTCTTATAAAAACCCCATATTAATCCTACGGTAAAAATAGCTACAAATTCTCATGTTTATTGAAAATTCTTAGAATTCACACGTTAATCAAAAAAAAGTATAGTTTGATTGTCTAATGTACATTAAAAAAATATAGCTAACATATGAGATTGAATCCTCAAACCTATTCTAACATGACAATAGAGTTCATAGAGTACAAGCCGTGAGCGATAACATATAAGAAAACCAGTAATAAAATCTCAAACCTATACTAATGTGACAATGGAGTTCATAGAGTCCAAACCATGAGCGATAACATATAAGAAAACCCATAATAAAAAAATGTTGTTGATGACAGCTCTTCATTGAAAACGGGTTATAAACTATCACGTGTATACGGTACAATATGCCAAATGTGTGTGTTTTTGGGGGAGGGGGAGGGGGCTTAGACAAAAAGAAACTCCCGGAGAGACGATGCACGTACTTGTGAGAACTTCGGGGCCTGTGAAGGCCACCTCAGCCTCAGCAGGAAAGGCGAAAGCCCTTCCCAGAGCTGGACCACTAGCGAGCGAGAGGCTTCAAAATCACAAGGCCTTCGGCTAAACCCCACCTTAGCGACAAACGGTGAAGACCACCTTCGCCAGGACATGCCTTGGGGCCGGTTTCGCATAGCCAGCCTAAGTCGGGGCACCCAAGGGGGAAGGTAACCCTTTGCTTCGAGCCAATGACAATGAATGCTCACCTACTAGCGGCCCTACACCTAGATCCTGGCATACTTCGCCATGTCATGCACCGGGAGTAGGAAAAGCTGAGATTCCTAGAGGGGGACACGACGTGGATGCGACAAGCCTGTCAACAATAGGCCCCTTAGATATGTAAATCATGCTCTATTTTTCTAGGGGTAGCTGCTTGATAAGATGAAAATACCCCCATAACAGGGCCACATGTGTAAATATGGCCAGGCCTCAGTGCTCCTGATGTATTTTTCGGTCTGTCACAACCTGATCTGGCACCCCGTACAACGGTACCTGACAGGAGCGTGTCATAGGAAAAACAGCGCGAACCGCTTCCTACGAGACCGCGATATTGGTACCAGTCCTAGAACATAGCGCTGGTATCCATGGTGACAATTATGAATCATTGCAATCCTTAAATTAAATAGAGAACTTGTTTACCTTAACTTAAGTTGCAGCTCAGGATGGCCTGAGAATGTAACCGACAACACAAAGGCAGCAGCAACAACAACAACAATAGCAGCGGAACCAACAGACTAACACCCAACACCACAGGCGACGGCTGGGAACCAAGACGAAACCCTAATCATTACTTCCCTTCATCTTCACCTTCAGGGCGGAGGAACTACATATAGAGCAAGGGTGAGTACTTATGTACTCAGCAAGTTATAGAAACTTAGGTGTTTAGTGCAAGCTTGAAAGAGGGGCAATGTCGTTTTGCAAATTCTTTATTTGAAAACATTTTGAAACCACTAAGTGATATTTCTCTTTTTAAGTTTGGGTCGAAAAGAGACTTATGTCTCAATTCGACTTAAGAGATGCTTTTCAACAACTCAATTTGCAATGCACCGACTTCCCAGGTCGGTTCATTGATTCTCGGCTCACATAGCCATTTCACTTGATTAAGTGGCTCCTCGAGCCATTTCCATTTTCTTGGACTCCAAGAGTCCCGTTGCCCCACAGCACGATAAATTGCCTTCACACGAAAAGCCTAGTCTATGATGCCCACAGACATCCCGGATCACACAAATCAGTTTCTGACCATCTATGCCATCCATCTGCCACATAGGCTGATTCTGGTAACGATTCCCGATTCACAACAACTTTTCACAAAGCATAGGCAAACAGAAATACACAACAGGAAACACATCACATCTGCCCATGACCATGGGCACGACTGTTCGAACAATTAGTTAGCCTCTGCAAAGGGTGTCACGCCCCGATTTTCGATCGGGATTAAAAATTGCCTAATAATACATTTACCAGAAATTTAATAAAAATTAAAAGCAATTTAAACAAGTGAAATTAGCAAGGAAATCAAAATTTTCCTTTAAAAATTATGGCCGGAAATATTTTTGTAATATTCCCCGTGCCCTAAAGTACTCTCCAAAATTTTTCGCGAATTTTTGGAGCTAAAGAAATAATTTAAAAGTCACAAAGTTTATTTAACAAATTAAATTAATTGAAAAACAAATTAAAAGGGTCCCTTTTGTTTTGGGCCCAAGGCGGCCCAAGCCGCCCCTCCTCCGTGTCCCTCCTCCTCTCGGGGTGGCCCGAGGCTGTGGCCCAAGGCCGCCCGAGAGCCGCCGCCGCCTCCCCGTGCGCCCGCTGACGGGTGGGGCCCACGGCCGAGTCGTCTTCGACTCGGCCAGCCGCCGCGCCGCCAACCCTAATCGGCCCCCCTATTTATTTTCCTCCCCGAGGCCTCCTCCTCGTTTTTCCCGGCGCCGCCGCCCCCAAACCCTAACCCTAGCGCCGCCGCTGACGCTGTCGTTTCCGCCGCCGGTGAGTACCGCCACAGCCCCCTTTTTCCCTCCCGGCCGCCGCCGCGGCGCGCGCCGCCCATGCTGCCGTCGCCCGCGCGCCGCCGCCGCTTCGCCGCCGCCCCGCGCACGCCGCTCGGCCGCCGCCGCTGTGCCGCCTCAGCCGCCAGCCGCCGCCGCCGCGTGTGTGGCCGTCGGATCGGGCCGATCCCGGCCGTCCCTCCCAGTCCCGCGTGGCCGCCACGTGGTCGCCACGTCGGCGCCACGCGTGCGCCATGTGATGCGCCGCGGCGCCGTGGACCCGTGGACTCGGTCCACGGTGGACCGGCCGTCGCCGCCGCTGACATCAGCGATGACATCGGCCCTAGGATTAATTGCGCAATAAATCGATTTAATTTCCAGAAATTCATTTAAATGGCTCAAAACTTCTAAAAATCATATCTAATTCATACGAACTCCGAATTGAGCCATTCAACTTGCAAAATTCATCTAAAATTGAGCTCTACATGTTTGTTTACTTTTTATGTACTGTTCACTTGGTTTTTATTAGAGTTTTTCCTCGTTTTGCGTGCCAGCGTGTTGATTCCGTTGTTTCGGAAGTTCGCTCTCGCGAGGAAAGAAGTTCGGAAGATTGTTTGAAGAAGTAAGGCAAGTCACACATTCCCCTGGAGTATGTTGTACCTATTTTACGAAATATTTTACGTTTGCAAATAAAGTGCATGTTTTGCTAATTACATGGGAATAGGGTTTACCTATCCGTTCGCTTGTGCCATGTTTACTTGTTAACCGTCCTTTGTTAACCTTGGGTGATAATCTGACTAGCGTGAGTCACTTATGTTGACTTTGCTAGAATTATATATGCTTAGTCATGCTTAATTACCACTAGCTCATTTAATGGGATAATTACACTGTTCACATTAGCTTCTAACGAGCGGTTCGCTCGAGACACCCGACCATGTTTTATTGGTCGTAATTATCCAACTAAAATATGACCTAATGGTCGGCTGTGGGTGCATGGTTTTGCTGGTCGCACCCATGGCAATTAAGGACCGATTCATGGGAAACCCTGGAAGAATAACAGTGCTTACCACAAGCAAGAATGGGCAACTGCTGGACTCGTAGCATAGCTCTTTCCTAGCCGACGTTCCC
>BDMV01000004.1:38611446-38625166 GCA_008326285.1 Oryza officinalis
CCGTGTTCCGTTTTGACCACCCAGCCCCTCCCCCGCCAGCAGGCCGCCCTGCTGCCGGCCCTCGACAGGTTCCGCCGGTCCCTTCGCGTGCGCCGATCGACGTGTCCTCTTCAGACAAGCCGACCACCGGAGCCAGCCAGGCAGGAGAGCAGTAGAGTTCGTCTGCTGCAGGTGGAGTTCGAGTGCTAGACCTTTTGTACCGCCGCCAACTCTTTCGGAGTCGTGGCGAGGTAGTGTGTGAGTGTGTTGTTGTGGGTGTTGTCTGGTAGTCTGGATCTCTGAGGTGGTGTGCGTACAGTCAAGCTCGGCGCAGCTCTGTGACTTGTCCACACCCGTTGTTTTAGGTGCTTTCCGAGTTGAGAAAAGCTTTATGACTAGTGTGTGCTTTCTGAGCTCGTTTACTTTACTTCTTTCCCTTTTTAAGTGCTGCTCTGTTTTCTTACCCCGCCATTTTCTGGGAGATTAGATGGCTGCCCGTCCCCGTCGTGTAGCTCGTGCTCCAGCTCGTTTGGGTTACGAAACCCGCAGGGAAGAACCAGAATCGGAAAATGAGTCAGGGAATGAACCGGTTAATGCTCCAGCTCAGGCAGATCCTGCAGCAAACCGTGCACAGGACTTACCCCCGCCTCCCCAGCTTCAGGCAGATTACCAGCACATGATGGCAGTTCAGACTCAGATCTTGCAGGGCTTAGCCCAAGCCATAGCAGGCATCCAGCAGAATTTGCAGCCGCAGGCTCCGCACCCAGTGCCTTTCCATAATAACAATCACAGATCCAAGCTGACGGACTTTCTAAGATCCCATCCACCGGAATTCTCTCACACTGTCGAGCCCGTTGAGGCCGACGATTGGCTAAAGGATGTTGAGAGAAAACTCAACCTAGTGCAGTGCACCTCAGTGGAGAAGACCCTTTTTGCTGCACACCAGTTAAGAGGCTCTGCAGCCGACTGGTGGGAGAATTACTGTAATGCCCATCCAGACGCTGTCAACATTGAGTGGGCAGAGTTCGCCGATGCCTTCCGTGCAGCTCATGTGCCCGAAAGTACCATCGACATGAAGAAAGAAGAGTTCAACCGTCTGAAACAAGGTACAGGAAGCGTCAATGAGTACCTGAGTCGCTTCAACAAATTGGCTCGGTATGCTCCCGAAGAAGTGGACTCCGACAAGAAAAAGATCAGGAAGTTCTTGAAGGGAATCGCAGTAGGGTTGAGAATCCAGTTGCTTGCCCATGACTTCCCCACTTTCCAGCACATGGTCAACAAGGCCTTGCTTCTGGAGGATGCCAGAAAAGAGGCAACTGAGGAATATAAGAAGCGCAAGTCTACCCACCAAGCGCCCCCATTCCGAGGTGCGCCACGCCCTCGTGTTGGACATCCCATGCAGTACCACCAACCTGCCCATCAAGTCAGTCGCCAACCTGGCTTTACTCCCCGTCCGCCGGTGCCCCGCCTTACTCCGTCGCCCCAGCAGCATGCCCCTAGTGGCAACACCGCAAGGAACAGTGTCTCCTCCTTCAATTCGCCCACAGGAATGGCAAATGTGCAGTGCTTCACGTGCAAACAAATGGGACATTACGCCAGGCAGTGTCCTCGGAATCAGGGAAATTCTAACCCCGGACGCTCTGATGCTAGCTTCCCCAGGACGCCAGCACCTGCACAGTCCCGTCCAGTCACTCAGACAAGTGGACAAGGTTCTCGCGCCTCCAACAACTTTGGACGAGGTCGAGTGAACCACATTCAAGCTGAAACCGCCCAAGAGGCCCCCGACGTGGTGATGGGTATGTTCTCTGTCAACTCCATACCCGCACTCGTTCTATTTGATTCAGGAGCTTCTCATTCGTTCATATCGCAAGCTTTTGTGAAAAGAAATGGTTGGAAAACCCAAAATTTACAAGTACCTATGGTAATACATTCCCCTGGAAGGGATATAAGGGCAGATAAACTATGCCCCAAGGTTGATCTAGTGATAGAAGGGGTTAGCTTCGCAGCCAAACCCATAGTCCTAGACTCCCAAGGTCTGGATGTCATCCTAGGGATGGATTGGTTGGCTAAGCACAAAGGACAAATTGATTGTGCCGATAGGACCATCACTTTGCAAGGACCCGGAGGAAAACAAGTGCGTTTCACTCCCCTCCTTCCCGGAAAACGGGCAACCCTGAACAGTTTGCAAGCTGCTCCCTTGGAAATGGTACCCATAGTCAACGAGTACCCCGATGTGTTCCCAGAAGAACTACCCGGGATGCCACCGGATCGAGAAATTGAGTTCTCCATAGAGCTTGCCCCAGGCACCGCTCCCATTGCCAAGAGACCCTACAGAATGGCAGCCAACGAACTGGCAGAAATTAAGAAACAGATCGAAGAACTTCAGAACAAGGGTTACGTGCGACCCAGCTCGTCCCCTTGGGGAGCCCCTGTGCTCTTAGTAAAGAAGAAAGATGGCTCTGAGAGAATGGTGATAGACTATAGAGCCTTGAACGAAGTAACCATCAAGAATAAGTATCCCCTACCACGGATTGACGATTTGTTCGACCAATTGGAAGGAGCCAGAGTATTCTCCAAGATCGACCTACGATCTGGGTATCACCAGCTCAAAATCAGATCAGAAGATATCCCCAAGACCGCTTTCTCAACGCGGTATGGCTTGTATGAGTTCACCGTGATGTCTTTCGGACTCACCAATGCTCCGGCATTCTTCATGAACCTGATGAATAAAGTTTTCATGGACTACTTGGATAAGTTCGTTGTGGTCTTCATCGACGACATTCTGATTTACTCAAGAAATGAACAAGATCATGCAAATCATCTACGGAAAGTAATGGAAAGGTTGCGTGAACACCAACTCTTTGCCAAGTACTCGAAGTGTGAGTTTTGGTTGGATAAAGTAGCCTTCCTTGGCCATGTCATCTCCACCAAAGGTGTTGAAGTAGACCCCAGTAAGGTTGAGACCGTCCTCGCCTGGAACGCACCCAAGACGGTGTCTGAGATCCGTAGTTTCCTCGGTTTAGCGGGTTACTACCGGAGGTTCATCGAAGGATTTTCCAAACTGGCCCGACCAATGACGGAACTCCTAAAGAAGGAAAAGAAGTTTGAATGGTCGGAAGCATGTGAACGCAGTTTTCAAGAACTCAAGAAAAGATTGACGACTGCTCCCGTCCTCACCCTGCCTGACATCCGAAAGGATTTTGAGATCTTCTGTGATGCATCGAGACAAGGTCTAGGATGTGTCTTAATGCAAGACCGAAAGGTGGTGGCCTACGCTTCAAGACAACTCAGGCCCCATGAGGTCAACTACCCTACGCATGACCTGGAATTGGCAGCTGTGGTTCATGCCCTGAAAATTTGGCGTCACTACCTGATTGGAAACAGATGTGAGATTTACACCGATCACAAAAGCCTCAAGTACATCTTTACCCAGAGTGAATTGAACATGAGACAGAGAAGATGGTTGGAATTAATCAAGGATTATAATCTCGGTATACACTACCACCCTGGAAAAGCAAATGTGGTCGCCGACGCGTTAAGTCGCAAGACCTACTGTGCTACCGCCCTAGTTTGGCCAACACAGGATGACCTGTGTCGAGAAATCGAGAGGTTGAAAGTGACCGTGGTTCCCACCGGAAACCTAGCCAGCCTTACAGTGCAACCGACCCTAGAAGTTCAAATCCGAGAAGCGCAACGAGAAGACGAGGGTATGAAAGGAATGAAGGATAAGATCCGTAAGAAAAGACTCAAAGGCTTCACCATCGACGACCAGGATACTGTTTGGTTCGGATCCCGCATCTGCGTGCCAGCCAAAAAGGAATTAAAGGACCTCATTCTGAGAGAAGCTCATGAGTCAGCGTACTCCATCCATCCAGGGAGTACCAAGATGTACCAAGACATCAAGGAATACTTTTGGTGGGCTGGAATGAAGCGAGATGTTGCAGAGTATGTAGCCTTATGTGACATCTGCCAAAGAGTAAAGGCCGAACATCAGAAACCCGCCGGTTTGTTACAACCCCTCCGAATTCCCGAGTGGAAATGGGAAGAGATCGGTATGGATTTCATTACCGGTTTACCAAGGACCCCTAGTGGGTATGACTCCATCTGGGTGATCGTGGACCGCCTAACCAAGGCAGCTCACTTTGTACCAGTGAAAACCACCTACGATGGGAAAAAGCTGGCAGACCTGTACATGACCCACGTGGTTTGCCGATACGGTTGCCCAAAGAAGATTGTGTCGGATCGAGGCACTCAGTTTACCTCAAGATTCTGGCAACAGTTACACGAGGCAATGGGTACCAACTTAAATTTCAGTACTGCCTACCACCCGCAGACAGATGGGCAGACAGAACGAGTTAACCAGATCCTGGAGGACATGCTTCGAGCGTGTGCCTTGGACTTCGAAGGCACATGGGATCGTTGTCTCCCCTACGCTGAGTTCTCCTACAACAACAGTTACCAATCCAGTATCCAGATGTCCCCAAATGAAGCCCTGTTTGGACGAAAGTGTCGCACCCCGTTGTGTTGGAACGAGGTAGGCGAAGCTCAAGTGTTTGGACCTGATGTTCTAAAGGAAGCTGAAAAGCAAGTCAAGCTGATTCGAGACCGCCTGAAAACAGCTCAGACCCGACAGAAAAGCTATGCAGATAATCGGAGACGTGATCTCGAGTTTGTAGTGGGAGATCACGTGTACCTGCGAGTGTCCCCACTCCGTGGTCTAAAGAGGTTTGGAATGTCCGGCAAGTTAGCTCCTCGCTATATCGGTCCCTACCTCATCACCGCCAGACGCGGCGAAGTTGCCTACCAGCTCGAACTGCCAGAAGGACTGACCGATGTGCACAATGTGTTCCATGTGTCCCAGTTAAAGAAATGTCTTCGTGTTCCAGAGGAACAAGTTCCCTTGGGAAGTATAGAACTGGAGAAGAACCTGACCTACAAGGAGAGACCCATCAGAATTCTTGAAGGGGCTGAACGTCAGACTCGAAGAAAGACCGTTAAGTTCTACAAGGTGCAGTGGAGCAACCACTCAGAGGATGAAGCAACTTGGGAACGCGAAGATCTTCTCCGTGCCCAGTTCCCGGAGCTGCTCCCTTAGGTGCTGAATCTCGGGGACTAGATTCTTGTTAGGGGGGTTGGTTTGTAACGCCCGTTTTGTCGCGGCGTTAGCGGGAAAACTAATCTGCTAAAAACCCTAATTGCGAAAATTTGCTCTTCGGTTGAGTCTTGTTGTGTGCCAAGGTCTCGTGTCTCCCCTCCCACTCCAATCCCGGAGAAAACCGCGAAATCGGATTTCGAATCCGAGCCCTAATCCTCCCAAAACCAAACCCTCAGAAAAGTCTGTTCTACCTCCCTGACCCGGGCTGTTTTCCCTCTCGGCCGCTTCCCTTTTTTTCCCCCCCCTCCTTGGGCCGCCGCCCGGCCCAACCCTCGGCCTCCTTCTTCCCTGGGCCCTTTTCCCCTTCTCGGCCTGTCCCCTTCTCTCTTTTCCCTCCTGGGCCGCTGTCGGCCCAGTCCCCTCTTCCCCTTTTCTTTTTCGGGCCGTCTCCCGGCCTGGTCCAGCCCGCACGGCCGCCCGCGCGAGAGAGAGAGCCCCGCTCTCTTCTCTCTCTCCCCGCGTGCGCCCTTACCCAAATCGGCTAGGAGGCAAGCCTCCTTTTTCTTCCCCATTTTACCCTTTTTCCCGACCGGCCGGCGTCACCGCTGCCGCCGTTGGCCGCTAGCGCCGGAGTGCGCCGGTCCCCTCTCCGCACCCCAAACCGACCTCCGCGAACCGCCTCTCCCCCCCCGACCAAACCGACCTAACCCCCTACAAATCCCCTCTCCGCCGGGCCGTCATTGCCGTTTCCCCCCGAGCCCGCTCCACTCCGCCTCGCTGCCGCCGCCGTCCTTGCCGTCCGCCGCCGCCGCAGCCGAGGGCGCCCGAAGGAGCTCCGGGCGCCATCTCCGCCGCCCTCTTCCCCGGCCCGGAGCCGTGCCGCGCCCGCGCCCGCGCCGTCGTCCCCGCTCCCGGCTTGCCGCCCCGCCGCGGTAAACCTCCTCTCCGCTCCCCCTCTCCTTTTCCCTTCGTCGGTTTAGGCCGCTAGCCAACCGTAGAACCCCTCTCCGGCCACCGCCGTGACCGCCGTCGCTCGCCTTCTCCCTCTACCGGCGCCGTTACCCCTTTTTCGTTTCTCCCCCGTCGGCGTCGGCNCCCCCGAGCCGCCGTGGCCGCCGTCGCACCGCGCCGTCGTCAGCCGCCGTCGCTTCCCCGCGGCTCGATCCGAGCCCATGGATCGGATCCCCTCGCTCCCCTCTTGCTCCGGCGCCAAACCCCGTCGCCGGCCTCGCACCGCACCGCTCGGAACACTCCCTCCGCCGTCGCCGCCGTCGCCCGGCGCCCCCTTCCCCCTTGTTTGCCCGACCGGCCTACGTGGCTGCCACGCAGGCGCCACGCAAGCGCCAGCCGGCGCGCCCCCCTTCTTTCCCCCCCGTGCACCCGGCCTGCGTAGGCCACGCCGCTGCCAGGCGGGCCCCGCCCTAGCAACCGCGTGGTGGTCGCGGTCCACCGGATCGGCCACCCGCGTAGGCCGCGGCCTGCACCGGCCCACCGGCCCACTCCTCTCGCTCGGCCCAGTCGGCCGCCGTGCCTGCATCGGCCCCCTCGGCCTCTTGTCGGCCTCAGACCGATCGGCCTCGGGCCGTCGGCCTTGGACCCCCTCGGCCACTCGGCCTTTCCGCTCGTGGGCCGCGCCCTCCAGCGTCGGCCTGCTCGGCCTCCGGCCCGTCGGCCACTAGGCCATCGGCCATTTCCCTCCCGCGCGCCGATCGGCCGTGGGCCAACTCTTTTGGACCATCGGCCGGTCCATCGGCTTCCCTTAGCCCAACAGCCTCCTCGCTCGGCCTAGGCCGATTCCCTTCGGGCCGCCGGCCATTTTTTTTTTTTTTTGGCCGCGCCCGCTCCAATCCTTTGGGCTGCTCTTAGCCGCCCGAATTAAAGTCTAATTGACATCCCTCCTTCCTTTCTTTTTCCAGGGAATTATTAAGTAATTATTAATTCCTTTTCTTATTCCAGAAAATCCTTTAATCTTCGGAAATTCATATCTTTTCAACCGTTCGTCCGATTGACTCCGTTCCACTTCCAAAATTCCTCAAAAATCGAGATCTACCTAATGGCACGCTTAGTGGTCTTTAATAGGGCTTCTTTTATCGCTTTGTTGAGTCGTCTCGTTTCGCGTGTAGTCTCGGAGCCCGAAGACCCGCAGTGCGCGGATTTCGAGGAAGAAGCTCAAGATCTCGAGCAAGGCAAGTCACCTTTGATCAATTGAACCTATAATTTAAATTAAGTATTTTAATTTCGCAAACTATGCATTACTTAGGTTACACTTGGCACTTGGCCTCGGTTTGCAATACAACCGGCAGGCCCTACCCATTTGCTGCATTCACCTTCCTTGATATTTGAATACCCTAACACCCTTGTCACCCCTCAGGTGATGCCTCGGTATCCGTACCTCGTGTACGAATACCGGGACTCCCCTCAAACTTTAAAATTGATCACCTGGGTAAAACTTGAGTTTACAAAATGCTTGGAAAACCCGACACTTGGGTCGGTGTCTTGAAAACTAAAGTGAGTTTCTAAAACTCGCGGTACGGGAGACGTACTGGAGGTACGGTCTGCTCGTTCTCGCTCTAAGGACCGATTCCTTGGGAATTACATCCAAGCATATGTCAAGTACGACCACATGGGTGATATGGGACGCCCCTGGCTGAGTAATTAGCTAGGCCAGGGAAATCTTGATGCCAAGGGACAAGTGGATTCGCCGGGGTGGTGTCGGGGAGGACCCCTGGGCTTCCTGGCACAGTATGGTCTGGGACCTAACCTGGTGTTGGTCCGTGGGACCCCTCCCGTTGGCATAAGATGACCCTGAGTCGGCTTTCGAAATGCCTTGTCGTGAAAGCCTTAAGGTCGCCAGACGTGACCGAGGGTCGCGGGCTGGGTGATTCGGGGTTAGTAACGTCGTGTGGGTAAAGTGTACCCCCTCTGCAGAGGTTAACAACTGTTCGAACAGCCGTGCCCACGGTCATGGGCGGATGTGAGGTGATTCCTTAGCGTAGTTTTATTTGAACACCTTGTGAACTGCTGCTGGTGTGAGGTTTTCCGTTCTGTGCTTGGTTTAAGGCTGTTGAAGCAGCCGGTGTCGGTGAACGATTGGCAGGGAGCCTCTCGTACCGACGTGCTTGACTTGTGGCTGTTGAAGCAGCCGGAGTCGGTGACGATTGGCAGGGAGCCTCTCGTACCGAGGTGCGTGAGTTGTGGCTGTTGGAGCAGCCGGGTCGGTGAACGATTGGCAGGGAGCCTCTCGTGCCGACAAGAATCAATCGATACAATCTCACTGCTCCGGCCGGATGAGACGCACTTTCTCATCCGTGTCGTTGAGAAGCACTTACTTAGATGTTTCTAAAGTCTTAAACTAAAACCAATTGTGAAAAATAACTGGCTTTCCTTGAAGCTTGCATTAAACACTTAATTCCCCTGACTTGCTGAGTACTCCTGTACTCACCCTTGCTCTATATAATTAAACCCCCCCCAGTTCTCGAAGACGAAGAGGTGGACCCTGCTGATGAAGAGTTCTTCCAGGAGCAAGCCGACTTCGAGCAGTAGTAGGGTTTCGGCCTTCCCCAAGGCTTTGCTTGTGGCTTAGGGCTAGTCTCCGCTTTCCGCTTCCGCCTTTTTGTAATGCTGTTGCGAACTCGGGTTCTGTCCGCAGTTCCAACCTTGGTTGTAATCCTACTCTTAAATAAAGAGACCGCTGTGTTGTGGTATTCTGTCTTCCTGTTGTACCAGCGCTATTTCCTGGGACTGGTACAGGCATACAGGTCAATCTGGACCGCTCTATCCTGGTCTCCGCCCGGGGCCAGTTTGGGGCGTGACATAACAGGAGACACAAAAGATTGCTCCTCCCATGTTTACACATCATCATTACACAACGATATAGGAGATTCAGAAACAGGAGATAAATCACATTGTTCATGCTTTCCCGCATTTGATACAAAATTTTGTAAAATTTGACTCTCAATGCTATGAGCAAGCATAAGTGTCCAATATGATTATACGTCACATTAGTAAACATTACCTGCATTTCAGAATTGAGTCCATTGAAAAATCTACGCATTGTGTTTTCATTGAATTCCTTTAGACCACTACAAATCATACAAACATGAAATTCATGGATGTACTCACTAACAGTTCTATCACCTTTTTTTAGATGTTCTAATTTCTCAAAAAGAGTACATTTGTAATAAGAACTCACAAAACGCTTTCTCATCATGGTTTTGCATTAATCCCAAGTTTCAGATTTGTTACTAACATAACTCCACCAAAAGAATACAAAAGAGGTCAACTTATTGCTAGCAGCTTTAACCATTTGAGCATCAGAAAATTCATATTTATTAAATTCATTGTCTACCGCTAGCTTTCAATCAATATAAGCAACAAAATCATACTTACCATCATAGAATGGCAACTTAGATTCGACTCGTGCAAAATTATAATCAGGTACCTCATATGCATTACGTGGAGAAGTCGTCATATCTCGTCGAAGGTGAAGAAGTCGATGTTGAGCATGACCATCTTTTATTCCTTGCATAACCCTGCCATGGTTAGTAGCAAACAAGAAACATACACAAGAATATGCATGCTCCTATCAACTACTAAGTAGTGAAGACTCAAATATCACATACACTCAAGCTTTTAACTAAGCTCTTACAAGATCTTACCAAAACAAGCAGAATGATAACCACACCGACTCAACCTAGACCCAATAGAGATTGGATTTATCAATGCTTTGGCAAACACTTTTCATACAGCTATAGTCAAACCTATAGAACTGTTGGCGCATAATTTCGACCCGCTCACGTGTCAAAAGCAGGTTCCACGTTTCCACGGCGGTCTGGGAGATCTGCTTAGCTCCAGTACAGGTCCAATGGCTTGCCTAGGTGCGTGTAGGGCGTGCCAGTTGATTTGATCTGTAATCAACAAGAATAAACAAATAGACCAAGTTAGTACACGATGGCCGATCGGCCGATAGGCCGATGTCGCATCGTGAGGGCCTAGTCGATAGGGTAAGGCTGTATCGGCCTACTTGAGGTAATAACAAAATAAGAATAAGATACAGATCTAATCTCATCGGCCTTCATTAATATATGAATATCAATCAAGTAACACTGGCCGATGAAGGATATGTAAAAGATAAATACACTAGCTAATACTCTAGTGCAGACTTGTATAAGCCAATCGGCCAATATAAACATACTGATCACAGAGAAACCCTGAGATTAATCTATAATAAATACACTTATATCTGTTGATCCACCCATACAAATGGCAAATACATATAAAAACATAAAGCAATCACATGTATTAGATAAGACCGGCTGAAACCCCGGCGCTATCCTTAATTACGATCGAAAACAGGCTTTGAGTTAGATCTCAAGAAACGACTAAGGTCGATAGCAACTCAAAGTGTGAATCGAGACTTAACACAAAGAAAATTAAGCTGTTGATCGCTTTTGGGGATGGTAGATGCATTAGATAATCTAGATAAGTAAACTAATTCGACCATCGTCGGCAATAAACCCTAAAGCGAGTTAGTCGTTGGCGAGATAGAATTAGAAAGCCACATCAAGATTAACCAAAACATGATAGACGACGATCATTTCATCAGGGCTTAACGTGCCTAAAGCGACACGCTAGCCCCGACGATGTAGATCGTCGGGTACGAGTTCTTACCTCTGCTATGGGGAAGCAAGAACTCGCCGGAAGTTAACCTCTTGCGAGGGTTGGCGATGCGCTGAAAGTAGATTGAAATTGTTTGTTGTTGAATTGATTGAGAGAGAGTTTCTATGTACAAACTACCGGGATATTTATACCCGTGATTACAACATTGTCCAGATAGGACACGATTTTATCTACAACTTAACAAACAAATCCTTACGGCGGACTCTTGCCATAGATTAGATTAAATCTACTCTAACTACCTAATTAAAGAGATATGATTGCCTAAAACAGAGCCTTATCTCTATTTGGCAATCTCCTTGAAGCTTAACTCGAGCCCAAACCGAGCCCATGCAGCCTTTATCAACTTCCTGCTCCCATCGACCGATGACTGCATTGAATCCGAATCGGCCGATACGGTCCCTCTGCTAGCGCTTCACCTAATCCGATGCGCTGCTGAGTCCGATACAGAACTTGGTCCGACTCCGGCTTGGTCCGATAATGTAACCGATTCAACTTGCTTTGCTCCTCCTCCTTTGCATCGGTTTTCTCTTTCCTCTCCGAGTAGATTACGAAAATCTGCTGTTAACAGGAACTTTGGATAGTCTTAAATATGTAGCAAATAAATAACAAATGCTCAAATCAGAGAATGCAAAGTTGAATAATCATTCAAAATCAGTACCATACTGGTCCTTTGCTAGAACATACTAGAAATGCGAGCCTAGACACAAACGATACCACAAGATAATACTAGAAACAACTCAAGCATAACTCTGATATACGAAAACAAACTCAAAGATAACAACTGATTTTCTCGTTTCTTTCTTTCTTTCTTGTTTTTTTCCCTTTCTTTCTTTCTTTTGTTGGGTACGGTGCAGCTTCTCTTTTCTTTTTTGTATGCACCTTTCTACCTTTTTTCTCTTGTTTTTTTTGATTTTTTTCAGCAAAACTAACTTAAGAACCTTAATGTAAAATTGCAGGGACTCAAATATAAATATGAAAATTACAGGGACTCAATTGCAAAAATACAAATCCTAAAATTACAACTATACAAATATGGATGCTCCCATCCCATAGGTTTCGTTTTTGCAAAGAGATCTTGAATTGGACTTTTCAACAAGATATTTGACACGACTCAAATCTTAAGGATGTGACGCGACTTGGTCAACAGAATCGGACTTTCCTGGTGGGAAGGAGTCGGCAGTCGGAGGGTTCGGCCTTTAGTCGGACTCGGCCCCACAACTCGTGAAACCTGTATCCAATCTACAAAATACTCGTCACCTTCCTCCTTCCTCACGTACTGCAAACCAAATCCAATCTACAAAAATCTTGTCGTCTTCCTCCTTCCTCACAAGCACACGGTAGAAACCCTAGCAATTTACAACTCCAAACCTGACAAACAAAAACTTCTAAAAACTAGAAAAATTAAACCCTGGTGACAAAACGATTCTATTTTCGAAGGTCCCGATGACAACAAAGACATGGCGGCAACGATGACAGTGGTACTAAACGTGACCAGAACTCGAAAATCTAAACGGACTAGACGCTAAAACCAGCAACTCGACACGACGATACAATGCAAAACTCAACAAAGCAAAAACTAAAAAGAATAATGCAGCGGCTCAAAGATGGTTAGGTAATGGATGCAATTTTTTTTGTATGGCTATTTTCTAGTTATAGGTAGATAAAAAAAACTCACCGAGCAACGAAAGCTTTGATACCACTTGATAATCCCTGAGCTCCACTCGATATGCTCAGGGATCTGGTTGTCCCGATCTTTCGGTGAGTTGAAGATAACTACGATTTGAGAGAAACATTGACGACCCGACTATAACCGTACGAGACGTTATTGTGTCGTGCATTAGCGATCGATACACCTCTCCATGGGTTGTTGATCTTGCTGGTGTAGATCAACCTTATTCCTACAAGCAAATTGAAGAAACAAGTAAGAACAAGATAAAAGCAATCTGAATTGCAAATAGAAATTGAATACAAATGATAAGTTGAGATTCCATAATGAGCAAACCGACGATCTAACCGATCATTACACGACAAATTAGCGAATCTAAACTTTAATCTAAACAAAACCTGAGAAACTCTAAAGAGGTACCTAGCTATTTAAGGGGTGGGAGGATGACCAAGGGGTCCTTAGGGTCATACTCCATCAGATTAGGACGCACCTCACATGGGCCACACATGGGCCGGGGTCCCTGATAAAGTTACAAGCCTATAGACCCATTATAGGTGACGCAACACCTTATTTTTTAATTATGGATGATTGATATGGAATTTATAGATGAAGCTGGATCCATTGGAAAGAAGCCTCAAAGAGCTTTTCATCAAATACTCATGGGCCCAAAACGAAACTCGTATGCATATTTGACAACCATTTGAAGTCAACGCTGTTACAAGTGGCTGAATTGGATTCCAGAACTTGTGCGGCATGATCTTGATGTCTATCAGTTCAGCTATAATGTGAGCAATAGTTTATCAATAGGAGTCATGGTCACATCAGATTATCTTGAAATATATTTGATATCACGCATAAGTTGTAATTGTTGAAACATCACAAATATTTATGGAAACATCCAAAATAATATCACATGCAATAGTTCTAAATTACCTAGTAAAACATTAGCAAATACTTAGTGAAATATTCCAATAATACCTTATACAACATTAAAAAAAGATCTATTGCAACAATAAAAAAATTAAAAATATTTTTATAAAAATATTTTTATGTGAGATCCTGTTGTAAAGATTTAATTATAGTAAATACAATAGTACAATAAGATTTTGGATTGGATAAATAATTTTAAAGGTTGTCATGAGGTTGTATGAGTTGATGTATACGTATTAATGAGGTTGGCATGCATCGTTAAATTTCACACGTACTACCACCACAGTATACATCTGTCCGATTTTTCTTCCTACGGCCGGGCGTCCAACGAGGTGTATTCTCCATTGAGATAAGCAACTTCCAAGAACTTA